>WBMZ01003847.1:0-99027 GCA_013400975.1 Atrichornis clamosus
GGCGCGCACACGCGCGGTACCGCCGCCCGCTCGCGGGGAAACCTGCCATACCTCGCACCGGGGAGAGAAGTGTTCGGATGGATCGGTGAGAACTCTGTGCGTAGTTTTGGCCCCGGAGACGCGCCAGTCGCTGCACCGGGTCTATTCTCGCCACCCGCTGTCCGCCGCCCGTGGTCGGTAGTCCGCGCATTTCCAGAAGCGCGGCGGGAAAGAGCGGCACAACGCGTCTTCCAGGGCACCGTGAGCCGGAGGCTGAGCTCGAAGGGATAGAGTCTCCTTCCCTGGCAGGTGCAACCTGCCTGGAGCCTCCGCAGGCACAGCACGTCTACAACAGCAGGGAACGGCACTACAGCTACTGGGGAATCTCAGGCTTAGGAAGGGAAAGGGAGGCGCATCCCAGTACGGCTCATGCACGGACGCGCTCGTCTGGCCCGTCTGGCAGCTAAATTGGAGGAGCGGCTACACTCTCCGCGAGGGCTTCCCTCTCGCCGGCAGGTTGGGGTCGTCATAGTGGCTGTTCGTCTTTTCCCAGCCCCACCTCAGCACTGCTATGGGGGCTAGGCAGGACGGGTCTCATGAACTGGAATTCGCTCCTCCCTGAGCCGCTGGTCAGGCACATCTCATAGCGGTAAACCGGCGACAGAGTGCCCGTGCCGGCCCCGCCCACACCGTCGCTGGCGAAGTCTCCGCCCGTATAGCAGCTGGGAGACGGAGGCGAATCTTCTGTCCGGAACTGAGCTTTGCAGACCTTGCCCCGCGTCAAGACGAGGATGGACAAGAGGAAAAGGGACGATACGCAGCCCAAGGACGCGATAAGATAAGTGGTGAGCATTTCCTCCTCGGCCACCTGCGGCTGCTGCCCTCTGGCAAGATGGTGGCCGAGCTGGTGGAAAGCGTTGGAGAAGTCGTCCACCAGTGTGACGGCGAGGGTGGCAGTGGCGGAGCGCGGCAGCTGCCCGCGATCTCGTACCAACACGACGAGCCTCTGGCGGGGCGCGTCCCTCTCCGTCACAGCCCGTGCCGTGCGCACCTCGCCACTCTGCAGTCCCACGCGGAACAGCCCCGGCTCCGTGGCCTTGGCCAGCTCGTATGACAGCCACGCGTTCTGCCCCATGTCCGCATCCACTGCCACCACCTTGGCCACCAGGTAGCCGGAAGGCGCCCAGCGCGGTATTAGTTCTCCCGCCTCACTGCTGTCGGAGGGCGGGTGCAGCACCACGGGCGCGTTATCATTCTCGTCCTGCACGACTATGCGTAGCACCGCCAGGGCGCTGAGCGGTGGCGAGCCGCCGTCAGTGGCGCGGACCACCACCTCGAAAGCACTCACCTTCTCATAGTCCAGGGGACGCAAACACCGGACGGTTCCACTCTCCATGTCCACGGACACGAATGATGCCGCGGCGAGGTTGCCCGTCGAGGGCGGCACCAGCGCGTATCTCACCCGGGCATTTTCTCCCTCGTCAGCGTCCGTAGCTCTCAGGCGGCCCAGACTCGTCCCCGCGGGCTCGTTTTCGCTCATCTCCATGGTGTAAATGGCCTGGGTGAAGGTGGGCGCATTGTCGTTCACATCCAAGAGCCTCACTAGCAGGGTCTTAGATCCTGAGAGGGCGGGGGAGCCCTTGTCACGAGCTCGCATTGTCACGTTGTACTCCTCCACCTGCTCCCGGTCCAGCGTCTCCGACGTCACCAGCGCGTACGCATCGGCTGCCAACAGTGTGATCCTGAAGGGTTGCTCGCCTGTCAGCTCGCAGGTCGTCCTGCCATTTTCCCCTGAGTCCCGGTCCCGCACGTTGAAGAGGGGCACCACGGTGTTCAGAGGGGCGTCTTCTGAGAGGGTACTTGTGAAGGAGGTAATCATCACCTCGGGGGCATTATCATTCACATCCTTCACCTGCACCTCCACCTTGCAATGTGTGGACAGACCCCCTCCATCTGTAGCCTGGACATCTATCTCGTAGGTCTTTGTTTCTTCATAATCCAAAGGTTTTTTTGAGTCGAATCTGACCTGTCTCTGGATTTATTTTAAACGTCTCGAAATTTTCCTCTGAATTTTGAACTACGGAATAGAGTATTTCCCCGTTTGTGCCTGAGTCTAAATCGCTAGCAGACACCACCACCACTATGGTATCTTGTGAGCTATTTTCCATTACGGAGACTTTATACAGACTCCGAGAAAATACCGGGATGTTGTCATTTATATCCAGGACAGTAATGAGGATTAAGGCTGTACCAGAGCGCGGTGGAGTACCCCCATCCACAGCCGTGATGCTGAAAGCAACTTCTGCCTGCTGCTCCCGGTCCAGGGCTCTACCCAACACCAGCTCGGCGTACCTTTTGCCGTCACTCCGCCGCCGGGTGTAGATGAAGAAATAGTCGTTCGAGCTGATACTATAATGCTGAAGACTATTGTTCCCCACGTCTGGATCGTGAGCACTTTCCAACAAAAACCGAGTCCCTGGCAATGCCGATTCCGGGATTTTTAAAACTATCTCTTTATTTAGGAACACAGGAGCGTGATCATTTATGTCGGTGAGTCTTACCTCAGCTCGGAAGGACTGCAGTGGGTTCTCCAGCAGCACCGCGAAACGCACCAGACAGGGCTCGCTCTGTCCGCACAGCTCTTCCCGGTCCATCGGCTCTCTCACCACCAAATCCCCGGTTTGCTGGTTCAGCTGTAAATACTGCTTTTCTCCTTCAGGAACGAGTCTACCCTGACAAGCCAGTCATTCCTCACCAGTCAGTCCCAAATGCTTAGCGATATTCGCCACAAGAGAGCCTCTCTCCGCCTCTTCGGGCACAGAGTACTGAGTGGTTTCTGTTCTCATCTCCGAGACGCAGAAGAGAAGGATCAGAGTCACCGCTCGCCCCGGGAGGGGTTCCTCGTTCTTCCTCAGCTTCATTCCCTTCCAGCGACCCGATCCCCTCTCCCGTGAGCTCGATGGAGCTGCCTATACAGCCTGCCGACTCCCGAATGGAGAAGCCCGAGAAGGTGCAGCTCCGCCCGCCCGAAACGCGGGGGCGGCGGAGCTGGGAGCTGCGCGAAGCCTCCGCGGTCAGCAGCGGCACCAGGCGGCCGATCTGTAGCAGGATTCGAAGACTTCCCAGCGCGGTCTGGAAAGCAGAGATTAACGGCTCGATTTCTCTCTTCCGAGGTCAAACCATAGAGATCTAACTGTCCATACAACCCTGTTCAAAGTATGGCCACCGGCTGAATGAGCAATGCCTCTGTTTGCCTTTTACTTGAAAACGAGGTTTATTTAAAGCTGCGTTGTTCCTTTTGTTTTGGTTCCATTCCCTCCCTGAATGGGACCGCTTTGAACAAATTACTTTCCAGCAGTTTAGCTAAAAAAGCTGTGTATTGCTGCAGGGGTCCAGCTATCAGGTGAGCTGGTCTTTAAACTACGGCAGCTATCGCCACAGTAATTGTCGGAATGGACCACAATTTTTCCCGCAGTTCACGACCTCTCCAGCTGGGAGCCTTCAGGAACAGGCTGGAGGCAGCATCTCTTAGACCTCAGCTTGGCTCAGAAAAGCCCCCTCCGCCGTGCTCGGGCTTCTGAGAACGTCCTGTTCTCCAGGTCGTTCTGATTTCCCCTGCATAAAATCCATTCCAAATGCACGGATTTATTCCCGAAATCCTGCTCTTGGGTTGCCTATTGCCTCGGCGATGACTGTGGCAAGTGATAACGAGACAGCACACTCACCCGAGGGAGTTCCAAGTAGGTTTTATTGTTTTCTGTCATCACGCATTTGACTCTTTAAAATGTGTTAACGACAGGAAATATCACAGTATTTTATAGATCAATACCGAATGATGAAAGAAAAAGGGAAAAAAAACCCAGAGAGCCTCTTGACACCCTACATTCTACCTTAAGTAGTCCTAAGTTAATTGTAAATGGTTTCGCCTATTTTACTCTAAAACTACAAGCAGTACATTTAATTATCTTAGTTTAATTTAAAAGAATCATGAAATGGTTATTTCAGCTTTATGGAAAAAATAAGAAAGAGAGAATACATAGCTCAAAGCCCACTCTTTACAGGAAGGAGAACCTGTAAGCTGGTCAAATAAGCCATGTGTGCCAATGTCAGCAGTTACTAATATAAGAAATTATTAAGAAAGTCCTTTGCAAGCAGCACTTAATTATGCTTAATATCTGTTTGGCCTGGTACTGAACAGATGGCATAAAATTAAGATATTTTTACAAAGTTCTGTCCATTAAAACAAACAAACAAACAAAAACAGGGGGAAAAAACCACATAGAAGGAGGCATAGCAAAAAGTTAAAGATCTGCTGCTGGTTTTCAGTATTTCCCTTAATATGGAGAAGCAATAGCACTCTCACAATCATACATTATTTTGTAATCAACATGCAACACAAGTCTTCTCCATCCACATCACAATTACAAAATACCTACATGAATAAAGTAGTACTGCTCAAGAGAAGAGTACTCTCACAGAGAAGCCTTGATCTGTCTGATACCTTTTAGGTAGGTGTATGGTCTTTATTCTCTTTTCCCTGTGAGGACAGACAAACTTGTCTTTCTCTTCACTTATTGTTGGGCGAGCCAAGGGTTTTGATCAGAAGAGACATTTAGCTCCAGCCCCCTGTTTGCAGTGCAAACTGCTTCTGCAGTTCTGGGCCCCATATCTTCAGAGAGGGGAGCTCTCCCCTGCAAAGAACAGAGAGAGGGATTGTTATTAGGTTTTTGAAGGAAAGCAGGCATCATCGAGAAGCTTAGAGGGTCTGTCTTACACCACTGCCTGTGTCACACCACTTCTCTTGCTCAGAGCCAAAGAGAAAGTAAGACTTGTTGGTGGGTCTCTAACCTGAATGGAGAATATCTAAAGTCAGAAACTATCCTCCACAAAAGTGCTATTGCAAACTTTTTATGAGTCTGAAGGAGTAATTCTAGGTGGTAAGAGCCCCAAACAAAAACTACTTTATCACAAACAGTAAATGTAGTTTAATGTTGATATATAAAGAAGGGTTCTTGTTTCTCTTGTTTCCCTGAGGCTACTGTGGTTCTGACAATGTGCAGTAAAGTGAATCCAAGTCGTCAGTGGTTATGAAATACGAAAATGTTAACTGACTCTAAGATGGTGCTTGTGTTTGTTCAACCTCATATTTGTTCATCATTCAGTCTATTGTGAAGTGCTAGATGGATCCTTAGAAACTCTGCATGGAATCCTCATGGAATCCCATACTAAGAGGCGACTGACTATGGTAACCATACTTTTCTGGCCAATATTGGTCAAGCAAGTCACAAAAATATAAGGGAATTTAATAGCAGAGGTCCCCATCTCCATAGCCTCCAGCAGCTTGTAAGACAGCTTGAGTTCAGCACTGCCACCACCTTGGTAAGTGGGACTTGGCAGCACAGAGCACCAGTTCCTAACAGCAATGCACAGGACATCGTCAATTACACCCCTTTAGACAGTTGCCCCCCCAGTTCCATCGGACACTGGACAAGACCACTACATTCCTGTTACTGTCACCTCCGGGAGGACATTTTCCTAGGAGTGGTGTCATTTCTGCTCCAGGTCCCTAAGGGATCTAAGTGCGTGGGCAGGATCCACTATGGCGACACATTTTAACCTGTACTTCTCACCTTCTCACGGCCCAGCTGCTCCCCTTTGCAGTGACACCACAGACTTGACCTAACATACTTAGCAAAGATATAGGTGCAGTTGCCCAGAGAGGTGGTAGATGCCCCATCCCTGGAAATACTTAAGGTCAGATCAAGCAACCAGATCTAGTTGAAGGTATCCCTGCTCATTGCATGAGAGTTTGGACTTGACGGCCCTTAAAGGTCCATTGCAACCCAAACTGTTCTGTGCTTCTATGATGCTGAGAGGCACGGTGAGTCAGCATTTGGGGAGAAGATGAGCCCTGCTGGCTACTCCTGAGAGGCCCCTCCAGCTGCTCTGAGACCCCCTCTATCTTCTCTTCCCATCCCAGGACTCGTCCACTAGCAGTTTTGCAACTTCCATAGTCCTTGCTGCCATGATGTGACACATCTCCCTCTCGATCGCCTCAGCCCGGACAGATCCCTTACCTGTGCAGTCCGGTCACCTTCGTCCCCGAGGTTGGCCTCGTCTTGCGAGCACACCGAGCTCCGCTGTTCGCCTGGACCGGGGGGCAGCCCAGCAGGGAAGCAAGGGAAGAGGGGCCTGAGGAAACGAAACTCGCTGTTGACGGTCCCGGCAGCGAAGCAGACATCGTACACGTAACTGCGGGGCAGGGAGCCCACGTTGCTCTCCGTGGCAGTCGGGGGGAACGTGGGCAAGGTCTCTGTCTGGCTCTGCCTGGCCCGCCACAACTTCACCACCACAGCCGCCACTGCGGTGGCGAGGAACAGCGCCGACACGCAGGCGAGGGAGACGATGAGATAGAGGGTGAGTGGCCCGTCAGGGTCGGCGGCCGGTGCCTCCTCACTCACCCGCAAATGGGCTTCAGAGAAGCCGTCCACCAGTGCGATGGTGAGGGTGGCGGTGGCAGAGCGTGGCGGCTGCCCACGGTCCCGCACCAACACGACGAGCCTCTGCCGGGGCGCGTCCCTCTCCGTCACAGCCCGTGCCGTGCGCACCTCGCCGCTGTGCAGCCCCACTCGAAACAGCCCCGGCTCCGTGGCTTTGGCCAGCTCGTATGACAGCCACGCGTTCTGCCCCATGTCCGCATCCACTGCCACCACCTTGGCCACCAGGTAGCCGGAAGGCGCCCAGCGTGGTACCAGTTCTGCTGCTGTGCTGCTGTCAGAGGGCGGGTGCAGCACCACGGGCGCGTTATCATTCTCGTCCTGCACGACTATGCGTAGCACCGCCTGGGTGCTGAGCGGTGGTGAGCCGCCGTCAGCAGCACGCACTGCCACCTCAAAGGCACGCACCTTCTCGTAGTCCAGTGGCCGGAGGATATAGATATCCCCGTTTTCAGCATTGACTGACACTTTGGGCTGCTCCTTGCCCTCCTGCCGCGCTAGTGCGTAGTTTACGCGGGCGTTTTTTCCTGCGTCGGCGTCCATGGCGTTGATGCTACCAATCCGGAGCATGGGGCTGTTGTTCTCTGTGACCAGCATGGTGTAAACTTCCTGGGTGAACTCCGGGGAATTGTCGTTCACATCCGATATCTGCACAAAGATGCTTTCCTGAGAGCTCAGCCGCGTCGTGCCCCAGTCCATGGCTGTGATGGTGATGTTATACTCTGCCATCCTCTCCCTGTCCAGAGCTGCGTTTGTTCTCAGTTCGTAGTAATTATCAAAAGTGGGGGTTAGACTGAATGGCAAGTCCCCGTCGATCAAACACTCTGTCCTGCCATTGTCCCCGGAGTCCCGGTCCCGCACACTGAACAGAGCCACCACAGTGCGTGGTGGGGCGTCCTCGGGAATGGAGGCAGTGAGGGAGGTGAGCGCTATCTCCGGGGCGTTGTCATTCACGTCCAGGACTTCTACCTGAACTTTGCAATGCGCAGACAGCCCGCTGCCATCGGTGGCTTTCACCACCATCTTGTGGTTTTTTGCCTCCTCAAAATCCACATTGCCCGTGACTCGTATTTCACCGGTAGCTGGGTTCAGCTGGAAGAGTTGCCGGGATCGCTCCGATGTCTGGGTAAAGGCGTAGTGCACTTCCCCGTTGGATCCTTCGTCGGGATCCGCGGCAGTGACTCTGACCACCAGGTGCTCTGGGGGGCTGTTCTCAGCCAGGCGCACCTCGTAGACCTCCCGATCGAAGACCGGAGTGTTGTCATTGGCATCCAACACCACGATCCGGATCTGAGCCGTGCCCGACCTGGGTGGCGACCCCCCGTCGGTGGCGGTGAGAAGTAAATTGATCTCTCCCTGTTCTTCACGATCGAGCTGGCGCTGTAGGATGAGTTCCACATATTTTACTCCGTCTTTCCCTGTTCCAGTAGCAAGGGAGAAATGAGGATTGGGCCCGAGGCTGTAGTTCTGCAAACCGTTAATGCCCACATCCTTATCCTGAGCGCTTTCCAGAGGAAAACGGGACCCAGGAGATGCTGTTTCTAGAATTTTTAAAACCATCTCCTTTTCCGGGAACACGGGGGAGTTGTCGTTTACATCACGAATCTCCACCTCCCCTCGGATAAGCTGCAACGGATTTTCAAAGAATATCTTAAAGATGAGCGTGCAGGTATCGCTCTGCGGACAGATCTCCTCTCGGTCCAGCGACTCCTTTGCAATCAGGACTCCGGTGTTTTGATTGAGTCGGAAAGGCTGCTCATTCCCCTCGGACACAACACGGGCCTTGCGAGCTGCAAGCTGGCTCAAAGGAACACCCAGGTCTTTTGCAATGTTGGCCACAAAGGAGTCCCTCTCCATTTCCTCCGGCAGAGAGTAGCGGAGGATTTCAGCCCTGCTCTGACACATGCAAATGCACAGAATAAACAATATCACTTGCCTCTTACTGTCTCCGCTCTGTCTCCCATACGCCATAACTCTCCTGAAAAGCCATCCACCATCCTCCGCGGCTCCCAGCATTTTTAAGTAGCGCCCGAAGCACAGCGGTGTTGGCCAGCAATCCTGGGGTGAGGGAATCTGGAAGCTCCCGAGTACTCTCATTCCTTTCCGAGCAGCTCACAAGGTTTTTTGTCTGACTGTGTCTGCAAACCCGGGGCGGGCCGAGGAACTCGCAGGTCCGCGGCCAACATCCCCACCAAGCGTCGGAAGGGAGAATATTTCCTCTCATTTGGGGCAGAGCTCCTGATTCGGGGTTTGCCTCGCATTTTCTGTGCCAAAGCGAAGAAAAAAGGTGGGATGTAAATGCTCTCCTCGCTCGGAAGTAGGATTCCTGCCCGCATAAACGGCGCTGCTCTTGGTATCACATCCCAGCTCGCAACTGCAAACTCTTCATACACAGATTTTGATTTGCCTCCACTTTGTGTAGGCATAGCAAGATCGTCCTTCTCTTCTCCAGTTGTTAACCGGCACAGGACGATTAGCAGGTGTGGCGAGTCAGAGACGCTATTGAAAATGAGAGCTAGTGCCAGAGAGCTGACAAGGAAATGTTCCCAAAGTAAATACTTCACCATCAGTGTAGCTTGTCATCACATTAGGATAATACTGTTCTAGGACACACCATCCTAATGCTGCTTTTTTCTTACTGGGTATCACACCTGGCCTGCAGGACACACGACTTTTATACTTTTCTACGTGAAAAATGCTTTTTTTCCTTAATTGACAAGAGTTTCCTTTTCTGACCCATGCTGATTCTTGTAGCCACGATAAGGTGTGTCATAACACATTTCTAAAATGTGTCCCCAAGGCGTACACAAACATCGAAATGCCGCGAAGCGCTTTCATGTTTTGGTGGTATATAGTCCTTTCTCCTCTAATTTTACCACACAGGCTTAGAAATTCTTAAAGGTCCCGGTACTCAGAGGTTAAACTTGAAGACTGTATCTGCCTGGGGATATATGGTCAACAACTAGTTAATACAAAAGGCGAGAAAAACAGGGAGCTCATAAATTAAGCTCCCAGATACACAAACACTAACGAAGACAATAAGAAAGATAAGGATCTAATCACACTAATTGATGGGTCATTAAAGGAATAATTGAAGTGTAAACTCCAGAGGTTCAACAAGAAACTTTGTAAACGATAAAGGAAAAAAAATGTTCTAAAGATTCTCACAGATTATCAGAAAGGGTCTCACAGAAGAGAAGGAATTGATTACGAGATGTTTGAGGGGGTTATAGGAATTTGCAAAGTTTATTGTGAGAGGCTTAGAGGCAGAATCAAACTCACTAAGAGGGAGATGTTAAAGGCACACCCGTTGTTAGGAACAACCGTGGGGAAACGGAGGTGGAAGGGGATACTGAGAGGTTCTGCGCACACTCTGGTACTGTGAGGCAGCATCCATGCCGGAAACCGGATAAAAATCTCAGGGTCACGCAGTCATGGCTGGCCCCGAGGATAGACTTACAGCCTCGACTGCTTCTGCGATGAATGTACACACTGTGCTGAGGATGCGCGCAGCTGCCTGAGAGCCCAGCCTAACCATCCTCTTAGAGAATGAAAAGAATGGAGGAGAAAACAAAATAGGACTTGTACTATTATCTGCGGTGCGAGAATTTTTAATTCAGATTTTACTATAAAAGGAACTACGCTTTTTTATTATAATGATAAAGTATCATAATCGCCTTGGTTTTGGCACCTTTCCTTAATTTCCTAGATGTTTTTCCCTTATTTTTGTTTGCCAAAAGGAATGATGCTGTCAAACAATACTCAAGAGGTCAAGTCCTAGAAATTCGCTGATGTCTTCATTTGTTTTAGATTAAAAACTTCGTGACTGTATCAGCAGGAGAAAACAACTACTGGGTTACTTTCTCCCTTTATTTAAGGGTAGACTTTAGGATACCCCAGAAGCTTAGCCACTAAAAGATCTTGCAGGAATGCAGCCATTTATGGTGACTTTCTCTTACCCACCCTTGATTGGGAAGTGTGATAGGATCTAAAAGACTAATTTACATAAAAGGGCAGTTCCTCCTTTCTTCCTTTCCAGAGACGTGTCCATCTCTCGAGCTGCAATCATTATCGCCAACAAAGAAGCCAAACCATAGGCCAAGCACAACAATAGATGTACTGGGAAAGTGGCTTCTCTCTTTTTTGACATGCAAAAATAACTGTGACACCTGTAATCCACTTGCTTTGTGCCCTTTTGTTCAGTTCTCGACACCTCCGTGAGAGGAACTTGCATTTGCTTTTACTTATCCTAATCTTTGGCACCACTGTGCAGCAGGAAACAGACACAGGCCGAGAAGAGCTCTCGCAGACACTTCCTGCCGTAACGGCAGTAACCCAGTTATTGTTGCTCCCATCATTTCACAAAGGAATGGTGTCCTTTAGCTTCAGGTATAGAAGGGTATGAGAAGAACAGTGATCCTTAACGGAACTCTTAGCTGTAACTGTATCTTTGCTCATCAGAAGATGCTGCTCTTAGACTGACGTTTATATTCTTCCAGATTTTAGAGAAATGATAAATAAAGAGGGTCACTTACCTTGCAGCACTGGAGAGCTAGTGCTGATGTTTTTCCTTGGGTCACAACAATGAAATGGATGTGTATGCATTTAAAAAAAAAGGAGTTTGAGTACCACCAGACTGTATTTTAGGACAACCTATGGTACTGTACCCATAATAAGAAAGGTCTGCATAAACGTGTCAGAAAATTCACTTATTTCCTTGAACATACATTGATATTTTAGACTTCCTCGTCTTTTGCTTTAGTGATGACATCTTTATCCTAAGAAGGCAGCTTAAAATGACCAAAAAACCAGTTCTCTTTACTCTGTCATTTACAACTTAATGCCAAAAAAGCACTACAGCAACACACCCTGCTCAGTTCCTGATATATGTCTGTATTTCAGTGTTGCTAAAAGAAAATTCTGTTCAGCCTGAGCAATTTCAATTTCCAAAATCCTTCATGGTCTTTCCAGTGGGAAGTCAGATCTGCTGAATCTCAGAGGTTCCATGCCAAGTTTTTGGAACCCCCAGGTAAGGGCTTCTTCTCCATCCCTGGAGCCACTGTCTACTCCCCTCCAGCAAAACCTGAGGATGGAATGGCTTGGTAGGAGACTGCAGATCAGAAGAACAGATACTTCTCAGAGTCACAGCGTTTTCTATGCCCGAGTGCAAAGACGAACCAACACTCCCTGACGTTTCGTTCCCATAGAGTTCCCAGGATGGATTTCTCTTTTCATCTCTATGACAGTCAGGCAGTGTCCTGAATTCCCAGCTCTCCCACGGAACCGGTGCCCGGAGCTCTCAGCTGGATGCAAATGTGAGGAAAACCGGGAGAACCATACCTAGCCTTCTGGCTGTCAGTTATATTGTAAATATCACAGGTTCCTGTTCTGAGGCTCGTTTTTCGAGAGATAAACCAGCCTCCTCCCTCTGTCTGTATTCAGTCCAGTTAGTGCTTTCCCCATCACTCTGTTAAAAGTAAACATCTATTTCTCCCGGTATTAACTCGGTGCTTACCAACCAACCGACTCTGAGACACCCCAGACCTACGGTGAAATCCTCCCAAATCCCACAGGGATGGACCTGAGAGACGATCCCTGTCCTTCACTCTCCCTGTTTCACCTTGTGCTCTTGGCTTCTTAGGCTCGTCTTGATGCGGCGATTCCCAGCACATTCTTTGGAAAGCCTTTAAACCAGGGCGTATTCTGATGCCACCAGGGTCAGTCCGGCTGGGCTCTCAGCCCGTGTCGGCCATGCAGCATGTGGCGGGGGCTCACCGGTCTCCCCGCGCTCCCGTCAGCAGCACCAATACGCGCCCAGCGCTGGCCAACAGCGCCACTGGGCGTCCAGCGCAGGAACTGCCCGGGGCGTCTGCTCTGAGTCTCGCTCGGCAGGCATCTCCTCCCTCACCTTCTGGATGTAGCATGGACAAATTCTGAAACGCGTTTCCCAGCTGAAGTCTTTAGCATATAAGCGCGCTTTCTTAGTACTTATTGAGACATTTGGTTTGGCATTAACTATCCAGGCAAACATGAAATATCCTACACAAACCTTCCATCAAATGTGCTTGGGCAAAGCTATGGGCAAACGTAACAAGCGCTGCTCATGTGCTGTGCACTACATTTTCCAGAAGTCAGACAATAAAGGCGTTTTCAAGCACAGGCTGTTGGTGGGTGGTTGAGTTTTGAATACTTTCTATTTCACAAGTAGATTTTTAACTGTTCTATTTCCTCTCCTAAAGTATTCTGCAGTTAAGAACCAATTCAGTATTAATATCAGCATGGACCTCCACTGCCCCTTGGGTCTGCTGCAACAGATTTCCAAAGCATATCTTAAAGATGACCATGCAGGTATTGCTCTGTGGACAGACCTTCGCTTGTTCTAATGACTCCTTTATAGTCAGGACTCCAGTGTTTTGATTGAGGCGGAAGTGCTGTTGCTTCTCCTCAGGCACAATGGAGAACACATTTCTTCCTAGGTAGCAGTACTTCCTTTCTAACAAAGCCAGTTCACGAGGCAATCTGGTCTAAAACCTCTCTGTATACCTTCCAGCTTTAAGTAACAAAGGAAAATTCCCTGCTTCAAAGTCTGAGTTCATATATCTTCTCAGAGATATACTGTGTTCTCCAGTCTTCAAAGATAATGCTGGACAGAAGATACCTGCCAGACTGAAACGGAGCAGGTTTAGATTAGATATTAACAAGAAATTCCTTACTGTGAAGGTGGTGAAGCCTGGCATAGGTTTCCCAGAGAAGCTGTGGCTGCCCCATCCCTGGAGGTGTCCAAGACCAGGTTGGACAGGGCTTGGAGCAACCAGGTCTAGTAAAAAGTGTCCTGGCCCATGGCAGGAGGTTGGAATGTGATGAGCTTGAAAGTCATTTCCAATCCAAACCAGTCTGTGATTCTATGTCTGCTTAGATCTTTTCCATGCTACATCTTTAGAAGGCAACAAATTATCTCTTCTTTAACCATGACAACTCAGTATTTCTTGTTTGAAATAAATCCTCTCAACTTCAACATTTTGCTACCACGAATGCCTTTTGAAGACAAGTAATTATTCTCATATTTGTAATCTTTGTGCTTAGTGGGATCCAATTTTTCCATCTTCAGCCTCATTCCTGGGCCAAATATTCAGAATTTTTCTTCACAAATCCCGAAATCCATGTGTGTTCTTGTGTCCTGATGTATCAAATGGCTAACGTAATATACTTCTAGCTATAAGTTGATGTGTTTTATGGGGAAGTATCATCTACTGAGATTTTTTTTTCCCATGTTCTTCTGTTCAATTTCTTTATGACTCCTTCCACAGTTTCCTGCACTGGCTGTTTCAGTTTACTCAGATGACACAGATTCAAATGGAAAGTCACGTGTTGAACAATCAAGCAGCACAAGGTTGTCAGGTAATTCAAGTCCACTGGGTAAATTATCTTGGCTTTCTGTGTGCTCTTCACAAAGTAACAGATAAGATGATTTTTTAAGTGACATTTGGAAAAGATTTCAGGGACAAAAGTGCTACATAAGTATTTTATGAACAAGGTCAAGAATCTTCAGGCTTGTGAGAAAAGATTCTATGATTGGCTACCTGAAGATAGGAATTAGAAGTGTTTAAAGTTAAGAAACCAAGCATTGTAATGAGAAAGTGAGAACCAGGCAGACTATGCTGTTCTGGGCAAGAAATACATATTTTATCTTAAAAGGACAGGTCAAGGAGGAAAGGTTGTAGGGAGAGGTTGGCCTTGGACAGACTAATTTTGAAAATCTAGCTGGGCATTTGAGGAAGAAAATATGGATTCAGCTGAGAAGCAGATTTGAAAGTGAAGGAGAGAAGGGGAGAACTGAAAGAAGGATCGCAATGGTTAGAGGAGGGAAGGATGCAATGCAAGAGGCACCAAGAGAAGACAAGCATGAACCTCTTAGGTTGACAAGGCTGACCAAGGGTAAGGACAAAGCAATACATGTAGGATCCATCCTGAAGGCAACTTAGCAAGGGCTTGTTGATGCAGCACCTGTAAGCAGAGACTCACAATGGGCATTATTAAAGGGAAAGTGGGTCCAATCCACCAGAGTAAAAGGGTATGAGAAATTCTGGGGAGAAGCAAGAAGAGCAAGCAGGCAGATGCAGTCTGAAGTCAAAGCAGGTGCATGGATCAGCAGGGAGCCAAAATGGACGCAAACAAGGAAGAAACAAACCAGCTAGGCAGGAAGATGAAAGTGTATATATGATACTTTAGGCTTGCGCCTGTCCTTCTCTAATTCTCAGTGTCTGGCTTAAGACTTGGATTGCCCCACTTTGACCTTTCTTCCTCAGAATGCCTTTCTTTCCACTTGGGGAACTAAAAAAAAAAAAAAAAAAATTATCAGATGGTAGCAGCAAAACAAAATGAAATCTACTATCTCAGCCAGTGTAACAGGATGAAGTGCCCAGTGCCCAGCTTTCTGTCTCCTGATGCCAGGCTTGGCCCATCTGCAAGCCAAATTCCCAATCCTGTAACCCATGGATGGCACGAACATACTGAGATCAGCTCTGGAAACATTTGGCCCAGGGATTCAAGCACAGCTTCATGGACAGCATGGTCACTGACTGGAAGGAAAACAGAGGTTCTGAACTGAGGTTTTCAAAGGAGGCAGAAATCAAGGGAATTGTCATATTTACTCGTGTCACAGGTGAACAGAGATGCACCAACATGAAGGGATCACCCCTCAATTGATGTCTAGTGCTTCTGAAGACACAGTGACCAGTTCAGCAGTTAAATAAGTGGCCAACACTATTTCTAAACCAAATCCAGCTAAATGGTAAGATCTGTGTAACTCCATCATAAGTGAAATCTGGTCTATGTTTTACTGAAAGAGCAGAGATGTCCATTTTGGGGAACATACTTGGGAAAGCAAAGGGGTTTTGGGCCCTCTGTTTAACTTTCTTTGTCCTCAGCGGCAGGTCGCTTTATCTCACATGATTCCAGCAGCAGCTGCAGACCAGGCACCGTCTGGGTTCACAGAATGACCCTTGTGTCTCTGACACAACAAAACCATTCCCAAGAATACTGGATGACCAGAGAACTGCCTGGGACATCATTTACACAAAGCAGTGAAGTTTAGGGTCTCAGTATCCTATATACCCTTGTATCTTGCCTTTTATTTTATTTTAAATTACTTTTGTATCTTGAAAAAACTCAGTTGTGAAAAGCCATCTTTCTGTTGGATGATGTTTTGACATCCTCAGTGCTTTTGACCAACAGCATGTAGGTACTTTAAAAGAAAAGAGACTTACAGAAAAGAAAACATCCATTCTGTAGGGAGAAATCCAGAGTTTATTCACTGTTTAGGCAACAGAGAGGTACTCACATCCGTATCACATCTTCTAAAGGAGTGTACACTCTGGGAAAGACAAACTGAAAAGCAATTTCAAGACAGATACACCAACACTGTTCCTAGTGAAAAATTATAAAGTAAACAAATATGAAAACTACACAGGTAGCAGGTACAGGTGAACGGGTATGACACCTAATTTACTTTCCAAGGAGTTTCTACCTGGATAGGTGCAGCACAGCATTGATGTCATGATACTTCTACTGCTGGGTTCATAAATTTGGGAGGGGGAAAAAAAGTGTTTTTGTATTAAATCCCCTGGATTGCATCAATGATGGGGAGTGGCTAATAAAAAACAGCCTGTAGTCCCTGAACTCCGTCACATATAAAATTATTGTCACATTTTTGGTCGGGCTAGACCAGATGAGACTTGGATGCACCTTGGAATCACTTAAATGCGAGTTTTTCACCAGCAGCAAGTCGGCCCTTGCCCTGAGCGCTGCTCTGGGAGCGGCGGGGTCGGATCCGGCTGCTGCAATTCCTACATTTTGCCACCAGAGGGCAGGCGCCACCAAGGAAAAGCCGAGCGGCGAACATGCAAGTCACGGAACGGAGCGGCGGGGCTGGACCGGGAACAGCCGGGATCGGCGGCATCCCGGGCCCGCCTAGGGAACGGACAATCTCCCGGAGAGAGGCAGGTCTCTATCTATCTATCTATCTATCTATCTATCTATCTATCTATCTATCTCTATTTATTTATACATCTACCTACCATTCCATCCATCCATTTAGTTATCTTCCTACCCATCCATTAATCTGTTATCCATTAATCCATCAGCATCCTTGTCCACAGGATCTGGGTTCTGTTGTGCTGCTCGCTGCACCGGGGAAAGGAGCAGAAGCTCAGATCCAGGGAAACTAGTTCAGATCGAGGGACTCCGACTCAAAGCAGGAGGCTGGGGAGAAAGGGGAGATATGAAGTCATTAGTGAAGTGGTGAGACTGAGTGGAGATCCAGAATCCTGGACTGAGCAGGGTTTGAGAGGGGATATAGGTCGTGGAGCAACCATGGGGATCGGTTTATCCCTTGGGGTCCCTAACGCTGGCTTTCTGTCCTTGTCACTGAACAAAAATGAAAGTGCTGCAGTATCGAGCTGTGTTCTGGTTTCTCGCAGCACTACAGGGCAAGTGAGGACAGCAGCCAGCTTAAACCCTGGGAATCTGGGATTGTTGTAGGAGACCCCAGCAGCTGAATAATCTCCTAACTTGCTTCCCTGTCAAGCCAGAGTCTTTAATGCAGAAAATACTTACACCATTTAAAACATGCTTAAAGAATTGTGTCCATATTCATTACTACATGCTTGCCTTCTGTTTTAATCTTTACAGGAGACAAGGGGGATAGAGACATCTCTTTAGACTGGCAGTTGTCAGGAATACATATATGTAATATTCCTCATCACACACCTCTAAGTAAAATTCCCAGATTTGTCCATGACTAATTTAGTAAATTAAAATTCCTTTCAAGAAGCAAGCATATGCTGCACTACTGCAAATCTCTCATTTATAATCCCTAAGGTATAAGGAAAATAACGTCTCCTTTTTTTCTTCTTCTAAAAATTATACATAAGGAAGATATCACCTCTGGATATCTGGGGATAGGAACTTCAGCACAGGACTGGAGTGATTAGCCTTCCACTCAAAACATACATTATACTCATTAGCAAGTAGCACTTAACAACTGAATAAATATCCCTTTCCTTCCTCATTGTTTTCTTTCATCTACCTCGTTTTATTTCTTGACATATTAATCAAGGTAGCTAAAGAAAGAAATACTCAAAAAAAGCCCTTAAACCCAGTAAAGTCATAGGTGATTCTGAGAGGTGTTGAGAATTACTCCGGGCTGCCTGGGTGAATAAGTCCCTTAAACTGAATTTTTTAATCCCAAACCCAGGTGCATATCCTTTTGAACATATGAAAGAAAAAACCCTCTGTGCCCACTACAAAAACATCTGCCATTGTGAGGGTAAAACTGTGGTGCTGAATACAGTGACAGGAACAGATAAATGTTCACTACATTGTTGTTCAGTAGATGGAGTGTGAGTTATTTACATTAAAATGCTAAACCAGGTGACTCCCACTTCCTACTAAATGCACATAAAAAGACATCAGAGAAAAAAACATGGCAAAACCTTTGAGCTGAACACAATAGACCTGTATTCTTGCCTCGTACATAATCTTCACTTATTTATGGACATGCCTCACAAGCAAAACATCAGAAAAATCAAGACAGCTGTTGAACTGCACAGATAATTGGGGTCCAGCATCACTAGTTACAGTAAAACTTTTCTTAGAAGCAGTGTTGCCTTAAGGTGAACAACAAAAAAGCAAATATGATAATACTGTTTTACTTTATAAAGTATTCAGAAAATATGACTGATGCTGCCTCTGAGAATCTGAGATTTTTACCCCATTCACTCTCTTCCTTGCCTCAATGATGGCTCAAAAGCTCACCAGTTTTGGAACAGTGAGACACAGCTGGCTGAAAACACAGCCTCCACAAGGAAACAGCTTCCACAAAGAAATATCCAAAATGTTCCAGGGTGTTCCAAAGGAGAAAACCAGTGAGGCCTGGTACCAACAACAAAAGGTGAATTAGAGCAACAGCTATGTGATCAGACTGAGAAAATTATTAACTTTCAAAACAACAATAAAACAGGCTTGTTTGTAGTTGATGGGAGAAGAAATTCTGAGAGATAATCACAAATCTAGTAATATTGGCAGCCTCCATTCAACAACTTCGGATTTACACTGTCTTTAAGAACAGATAAATATTTTAGGAAAAAGATACTATCTTCTGGAACACACTTTCTGCTCTTACATAGGAGCCATCCATCTGTTGTCAACTTAGTAATTTGAAATCTAGTTGTAACACCACCACAATGCACATGCTGTGTATGGCATATGGGAGCAGCTAGCATGATGCTGGACATAAATTTTTGTCAGAGATGCATGACCCCATCACAGAGGTCAATACCAGTAAGTACAACCTACTTAAAGAATTCCTGAATGGAAACTGCATCACATAATGCAGTCTCCTGCATGTGTTGCAGGATATTTATAACGCTTCTAAATCTTTTCAGGGAGCTTTGTTTTGTACAAAGATAATGATTAAGAGGTATAATGTAGTGTTGTTCAGCAGAGAGAGCACACTTATAAGTGCCAGGCAGATAAAAACCAATGGGTCCTCAAGACAAATCAGAAGGAAGAGCAAGATATTATCAGAACTGTGTTATCAAAGGTGAATCTATCAAAACCCTAAAGCCTCCCCTGGGAACAAACTGTTCTGAGCTGACAGCAAATGGTAAAATCAGGAAACCTTTCCCTGCCCTGACCAAGAAGAACACCAAACAAAAGAAATCTCCAATCTGGTATAACTACCAATCCACTTAAATATCCAAATAAAAAGACTCAATAAAAATGGTCAAATGTATTTCTTTCAAAAGCCAAAGTACTGTTCTAACAAAAGGTCTTCATGCATCATTTGAAGATTCACATCAAATTAGAGGGAGGGGGGATGAGATCTGTCCTTCCTATTGGACAGATATTTGCCCTTGCCCCGAAATAAAAATGTGTGAGATTATACAGAGTAAAACCAAGTTTGCAAAGTAATTTTTCTGTCAGTTAATGAAACAGTGAGAGACACTAAGGACATTTCAGAGGGCTGCAGGTAATGGTTTCTTGGCCCCTAGGAACAAAATCCTAAGACTATTCTGAAGCTTTATAAATTAACATCGTAAATTTACCTATATGTACATCGTAATTTACCTATACATATAAATTAACATCGTAAATTTACCTATACATATAAACTCTAGTTACATATTCTCTAAGCAGAGCAGAATACATGAAAATATATATGCATAAGATTATTCTTATGTATTTGTTCAGAGAAACTGGAAATGGCATTTTTTAAAAAAATTAAGTAGCAATTTCCTAAATTCTTGGACCCTTTAACCTCCTAAGTCTTAGAAAGAAACAAAAAGTAGATAAACGTTCTTGTTACTTTTATTGTCTGAATGAGCAGAAAAGTTAATACAGTGATCAATTACTAAAAAAACCCCAAAACATTGTAGGAGTATGCCAGTTTAAACATATTTTGGTTGTTGGGCCCAAAATGATCATCATTCTTTGGAAAAATATGCATGAAAGTGATAAGAAAACCATGCTAGCAAAGATCACATGTTTCAGAGGAAAAGCATCCCAAATTGTGGATTCCTTCCCTTTTTGTTCCATGGAGTATTTATCTGTAATTTTTAATTATTCAGGGGGTGGCTGTGTCAGTGCTGAGGATCACCCTGACCTTGCCTCTACTACTCTTGTCCTGCCAGTGCCTTAGAGATTTCCTGGCTCTTGTCACGGATCCCTATAATCCCTACTCAGAGATCCAGCAAAAAAGCTTAACAACTGTTCTGCTCCTTCCTTTCTACCAGTACTGGAAGATCCTCTGTTCCAAGTGTAATGGAATTGCAACATCAGATTGAGATTTCTAAAGGAGGTTCTCCATAGAAAGCATACCAGGAGGCTTGGCTACCATGGTGCTTACCCTGCTTCCTAGAGGATCCCGTATCGGTACTTATTCCACATGGATGCTGCCAGGTCAGCAGAAGGGCAGGGACAGGTTGGTGGAAGCTGTGAGATTCGGTTGCCAATGGAATGGCAACCTCAACATGCCACCTTAGGCATGCCAAGAGCGTGACCTGAATCTTGAAGGCACTGCTGGGCCATAATGACGGGACAGAGTGAGCACACTGAGTAACACTTGGTGCTTAAATAGAGGTTCCTGGTTCTATTCAAGGTGAAATCCAGCACAAGGTACCTCATGTATGCAGACACAGCACATAGAATGCTTGGCCTCATCTTCAGTGCCAGAAGGACACGGGTGTCCAACAGAGGATAGGTTACATCTTCCAGTTCTCTGTGGGTGTTCCAGTTACTGTTGTGTATAGTACAGACTGCCAACCAGCAGGTAAATAATAATAATAATAATTAAAAAAAAAAATCTGATCTTTTAAAAAATCTGTTTATTTAGTTATCTGGAAGTCCAATCCCTGAAAGTGTTTAAGGTCATGGATGGAACTCTGAGCAACCTGATCTAGTGGAAGGTGTCCCTGTCCATGGCAAGGGGGTTGGAACAAGATCTTTACAGTTCCTTCAACCCAGGCCATTCTATGATTTCCAAAACACATGTATTGGACTTGGACACTAAAGCAAACGTTGTAAGCACCACAAGTAAGGGGAAGGAAGCACTTCCATCCAGAAGGAAGCAGAAGTAAACAAGCCAATCCCCCAATTCCTGCTGTATTGTATCTTATTTTCTGCTTTGTTTTGGATATTCCTCTCATTGTGTGGCAACAGTTTAAACTCATCACAAGCCTAATGAGGAGAGTGCAGCTTAATGGAAAGCAGATTATGTCAAAGAGATTTGATATCTTTCTCTGACAAGATTACAAATAGGAACGATAATGGAGACTGTATTGCTGATATAATATAAGCAGACTTTTGTTAGACTTCTGGCTTTGTGCCTCTAACATTCAGATTAAAAAAACTAAAAACAAGAGCACCATAAAAAAATCAGAATGGCATATACTAAATCAAATTAAATGTCAAGTTGATAGTCTCACTGCAATTAATAGGGATTCATCAAATAATTGAAATGAGACTAGTAATGTCCTATAAATATTGTTCTATTATATACATATAATCTTATTTTACAATGACAGAGACACAATGATAGTGTAAACATATATTTGTTCCTGGAAAGTTTTCAGATTATATAAACATCAAGATGTGATAAACAAGAAAGCCCATCAGCAGATCACAGAGCTGTGAAATGCTTGGCATGGCACAAGGCATTTTTTTAGTGCAATAAGTCCCTGCAGGAACAAAGAATCATATGCAGAGACCTGTCTCTGGACAGAGCTCCCGAGAGCAGTGGCTCTGGACAGACTGGAAATTTCTGTGGGCCACTTCTTGAATACCAGTGGGAAGGATGACAGAATACATGAAAACAGAAGAACACTGAAGAGGAAAACAGCATTTCATGGTAGCTATTGTGCCTCAGCCTCCACACCTGCCCTTCAAAACTGGCACTGGGTCCCAGAGGAACAGTGAGAGCAATAACTGTTTTAGGGAACAGGACACGGAGGCCTAAAGAATGACAGTATCCAGCTTACCACTGGGAATTTACAAGTGATTTGATCAGTCTGATGAACTGAAATCTGCTAGATTTAACCTATCAAGGACACCTGGCACATCCCTGTTATGATCCAGCAGTTTAACGATATGAAAACAGGGAATAAAACACAATTTATAACACCAAAAGAACATGCCCAAGGCATATGCTGTGTTACCTCTCATCTGATACCTTTAAATCAATAGAAGGGGTGGTTCACAATCCTGTCATAAGTCAGTGGTCTTGTCGCAGGGAGCAGCACATGTGAATATGCACAGAGCAGATTAGATGATCACAAAATCCATCCTGGATCTGTGAAATACATCCTTTGGATCTAATGTGCTCCAGGTCAAACATGGCTTCTGCACTTAGCCTCACCACACTTGATTCCTAAATACCACATAGCTATTAGCTTCCAAAAATCATCTAATCTATTGATTAATGCTCACATTCTCCAGGAAATATATTTTTAAGCAACAGAATTAATCAAATTCAGCTTTTACTCTGCTTTGAGCCTCTAGTAGAGATAGAGAACTAGAGATTTTCTCACAAGTTACTGGAACAGCAAAGATAAAATAAAGTTGAGATTTCATACCTTTGGAAATACACAGAAGTCCCTTTCCTTCTGCTCAAGACATATGTGAGCATCAGATGCTGCTTCCTGTGAGTCCATTTCCCATGGGATTCTTTTGAATTACAATCTCTGTGCTGCCCCTCGGGGACTGCACACACGTGTATTAAGTAGAATAAGTTGGTGTGGTTTTCTTTTTATTTTGTCATTTTGGAAATACCACTTTTCAATTCTTATTGTCTTCTGAAAAGTAAATACAAATAAAGCTGATTCTCTAGCTATTGGTTTTGTTATTTTTTTTTTCTCCTTTGAGATCTGTAAAGACAGCTCTTTTCTGCCTTTTCTGTACCACAAATACGAGCTGAAGTGTTAACGAAGATGCATCTGCGTGGCCAGATGTTGGCTTTAGCAACGGCTGTACCCAGCTCCTTGCTTCTCTGCCTCTGTATATTCTGAAATAATGACCTTTAAGAAGATAATAATCAATGGGGGTGTTATATATTATCTTCCTCTGGCACCTCTCCATCAGACAACGCAAACAGTCTGACTGTAACCAGAAATGGTGTTTCCTGGCAAGAGAAAACATGCTTCTTTCTTATGTTAGGAACATACTTGATCTGTGTTCAGACACTAAACACGGGATTCTTAAATCCTGCATTTACACCTTGGAAGCAACCTTTTTCCAAATACTACACTGTAAAGTTCCTCTGTTTCTGAAAACCCAAGAGTACAATGCAGTGACTGTTTCATTGTTCCAGTATGGCCTTACAGAATCTAATAACATAAATTAATTGTATTTGAAGATGAAATGTTGCAGAAGGTGTGAAAGAATAGACAATGAAGGTAACAGGGGTAGCAGGCCTTTGGATATGAACCTGGAAAAGAGAATGTCTCAGGCAGAATCTCTGTTTGAGAAATCCCCAGAGAGGTTCACAAGAGAATGTGAGGCAAAACAAGCATCCCTTGGGAAATATTTCCTTGCATAAAGCTTTTAAAGTCATATTTATAGAGCTAAAAGAAACTCTGAGATTGATAACTCAGAAATGCGGGAAACATATCACTAAAGATAGACACACTATCGATGTTGTTAGTTGGAATTTCAGCTGTTTGTCCAAATGGTCATATTTTGTGTTTGTATCTACCTAGGTCTATATGGCACTAGCTCCAGAACAGGATTTTTAGGTAAATTCTTCTACCATAACACAACTACTTCTGCTAAAAATTATTGGCTTGCCCAGTCCAAAGGAAATGCAAATTATTGAACCATTTTTCATTGCAATCTAAAATTCATATAATTGCTATATCTAGTTTAGGCAACACTTATTTATTGTGCCAGCTCTGTAAATATTGATTTTGGGAAGATTTCTTCATATCCTGAGATATGCTGAAAAGCAGCATCTCATCTGGGCTGCCACCTTAGCTTCAGCTGGTGTAATTTAAGGTAAAAGGCAAAATATCCTGCAAGTCAGTTGCATATTTGGGCAATTTTTTGCATCACTACTTTCTGCTTTGTTTGTGTATTTCTTTAAGCCATTGTCTTTAAATAAAAAATACACGAAGTTCAAATACACTCCATCTCTGTACTCTGGTTGGTACAATGATCTTCCAGAAAGCTTCCTATTTTCTAAACAGCAGTTATGAAGCTTTTGTTATACTTTTAATTAACTACAGTTCCTAGGTCCATGTGTCATTTCAACTGATTTGTATTCTCCCTGTTTCTATAATATCCGGACGGCCACATCACACAGGAGAGCTCAAATGCAACATGTTCATAAACTTTGCCAGTCCAAAGAAATATTATCAGCAGATGAAAGCCTTGAAGGAAATTAAATATGAGGCAAGAGTTTAAAATGTATAGCTTAGGAAGAGAGAGATGAGAAAGTGAGATATAAGTCTACAAAAATCAAGTGTGCCAACACTGAAGCAAGAATCAGCAAAGGCACAGGGGTACAGAACTAAGCATGAGCACAGAATGACTTAGAGGGAGATGTAAACTGAATGCTAAGGAACTGCTGGGGTTTATTTACATATAGATCCCTGCAAGTCCAAACATAATCTCCATATAAAAGCACATCCTAAAATTGATTATAGCAGTTTTTTTTGTGGATATTCTGGAGTGAAATAAAGACCATGAAAGAAAACAATCAATCTTCTCGACCTACTTGATGACTTGTCTTCTAATACCTTTTCTCCAGCTACATATTGCATTAGAAAAATATTAAGTTTACAGAGAAATGCCTAAAATTTAAGAGGAATTGTGTAATTACTGAAACAAATAAGCATACCTAATATTAAAGTACTAGGTTTAAATTTATTCAGCTGTACAAAGAAAAGGCATGAAATTATTAAATATTATCTCTGCCTTATTGTTGTACCTTTATTTTATGTATCTCCTGTGAAATGTTCATCACAATGCAAAGGAAGTTTATGGGACCACCTTGTTTTTATCACCAGCAAGCCTATAAGGTTTTTGAACAAGTTTGTTTTTGACCAGGCTGCACATGGTTTTGACTAAGAGCACATGGCCTGTGACTGTTCAGAAGTAATCACAATATCAGTATAAATGACAACAGCATTTCAGCCACATGAGAAACAAGAAAACCCATGGGAATCACTAAAAAAATTGAATCATTAAAGAAAGCCACTTTTCCCAGAAACAGATATTATTTTAGAAAACAAAATTTGCTGAAGAAAACCGGATTATTGCCAGATCTGGTACTTAAAAAGAAAGAAAGGAAAAAAGAAGACAATAAAAGAAAAAATTAGAGCATCTGAAGATTAAGAAACTGTGCAAAATGAGAAAACCTCCTTTGCAGCATCCTGAGGCAAGTACCAAAAATTGGGCCAATATTAGCATATGTATTCAGCACACTTCTGGAAGCAAGGACGTGTTTAGAAAGATTCATGTGTAATACCTGTCTTTTGTTCTAAGGAAAATACAAGAAAAAAAAATGCAGAAAGGGTAACAGAGGACACCATTAAGCCAAGATGGAGCAAGCCAGCTGGACTGTTATGATTTAATTAAGGAGAATTTGGCTCAGTGGGATTCACACATGGGAGATTATTCCTATCAAATCTGACAGAATTTTTCACAGTGGTAACATATCACAGAGGGAAACTGTGGACATAAAACTAATTTGACACTGCACTGCACACTGTTAAATTAGAAAGTTAATGATTAGAGTATATACAGCATGAAAAGCTTGCAAAAGGGAAGACCTGACTTTGAAATCTAATACATGAACTAAAAAGATACAGTATAGACCACATTTTAAATTACTCATCTTCATGCAATTACATCTATCAGACTACTCCTAATATCTTTTGGTCAACTAGCCATAGAGGCATAATACACCACTTCCAGCAAAACATGAATTCCCATCTTCTACCTAAAAATGCATAAATTGTATATTACATAAATGTGACTAATTCTTTCTTTGATTCCAGTCTTGTCTTTTCTTCCTAGGAGCTCTCTGTCAAGCACCTTTATCAATAACCACTTTTCCTATAATTCACAGAGCCACAGAATTATTGAGGTTAGAATGGACCCTCTGAAGAGCATCACCACATCACACCCACTCCCCTCACCCCCCAAAATCCTGGGTAAGTTAAAACAGGTTGCTCAGACTCTCAGCCAATTGAGTTTTGAGTACATCCAGGAATGGAGACTCTGCAACATGTCTGGGTGACCAGTGGTCAACCACCATTAGAGCATGAAAGGTTTTCCTTATGTTTAGACCTGAATTTCATGTATTTCCATTCCTGCCCATTGTCCTGTTCAACAGTCTGTTTCAAAATGGTTTACAGGTGTATTTCCTCACCATCCTCCCAGTCACTGAGATGAGTCTAATGAGCTGCAGTTCTGTAAATCCTCCTTCTTACCACCTTGCTCTTTGTCACCATCTCCCTCATGTCATTCAGCAGTGGGCCCACAGTTTACTCATCTTCCCCTTGCTGCCAATATACATATTGCCTTTCCCACCTTTCATTACATTCAACTTCAGTTGAGCTTTGGCTTTCCTATTCTATCCTTGCATGTATGTTGAACAGCTTCTCTATACTCCTGTGGGGTCACATATCCCTTCTTTCACCTTTTATATACTTATTTTTTATATTTGAGTTGAGCCAGGAGCTCCTTGATCATCCATGCAGGCTTCCTGCTGCTCTCATCTGATTTTCTGTACATTGAGAGAGATCTTTCTGGAGCTTGGAGAAAGCAAAACTTTGAAATCTTCTGAACTCCTCTCCAGAACCATCTTCTACATGATTCTTACTTCAGCAGGACCCTGAACAGGCCACAACCTACTCTCCCAAGACCTAGGTTTCAGAGGCTGCTATCTTCCCAGTTTCCTGCTCCCAGAATCCCTAACTCCATTGCACAGTCCCTAAATCCAAGGCTGACCCAAACTTCACTGTCCAGCTTTCCTAGTCTATAATCATCAGGTGCAACAAAGAACTCCCTCTCCTTGATTCGTCAATCACCTTATCAGGGAGTTATCATTAGTGCACTCCAGAAACTTCCTGGCTTGCTTGTGTCCCACTCTGTCGCTCTTTCACAAAATGGTTTCTTTTGGAAGGGACCATGTGTAGGGACAGCTTCCATCAGACCAGGTTACTCAGAAACCCAATCAATCTGGTCAGGAACACTTCCAGGGACGAGGAAACCACAACCTCTCTGGGCAACCTGTGCAGTGCCTCACCCCTCTTACAGTAATGAATTTCCTCCTAATATCTAATCTAAAGCTAGCCTGCCTTCAGCCAACAAAACATCTGCCTTTACCCTTACAGGGCTGCTGTATGGCCCAGAGAGAAGATTAGTCAGGAGCTCCCATTTATTTTTTAGAACGGTTAGTAGGTCAGGGCTTAACAGGCGGGAGCACACCCTTCCTTCAACTGAATGCAAGGTGCTAATTATAACCTAAGAATGGTAATTTTCTTATACAATCCTCTGGTGAATTATATTAGCTGAGGCTATTGTACTACCCAGAAAGTAGTTTTAGAGGAACTCCAAGTCATTGCTTGTTGAAAAAATTTAGTGAATTCTCCTCAGCTTGGCTAAAAATGAAAAGTTTGGTGATTTTGGCCCTGAAATTGTACTTAGCTAATGCTGAAGTTATTTGTGCAAATCCACAGTGTTTCTAGATTAAAGTTTAAGGTTGAAGGCAGTCACTCTAGATAATATCAAAAAAATAACAAAGAATGGTGAAGCTAAAGAATGACTCATTTACTTTACCAACAGTAATGTTTACAGCAATGTAATCTGTTACAAAGATCACTCTAAAATAGCCTAATATTTGGAAGGAAATTAAAGGCAGACTTTGACAGTTATCTGTTCTGAAGATCAGAGCTGGGGCCACACATATTGATTCTCTGTAATAACATTCAGGGTTCAGTTTGCAGATTCTCAGAACTCAGTTTGGCAGCAAGAAAGCAACACATTCATCTCTGTCAGGCTGATATTGTGGTTATTTCAAAGACAAAGAAGATAGCAAGCTTCTTACCAACAAAATGTAATAACAACATACCTAAGTTAAGTAGTGTCTGGAAAGTTTAATCCTGTGTTTTCATATACACTGTAATATATTTTATAACCCACACTCTAGTGTGGCATTTAGTTACACTCTTTGCAGGATACATGTGTGAAAGCTGTGTTATAGAATCCCCTGAGTTGAAAGGGACCCACAAGGGTGAAGTCCAGCTCCTGGCTCTGCACAGCCACCCCAACAATTCCCCCCTGTGCCTGGGAGCATTGTCCAAAGGCTCCTGGAGCTCTGGCAGCCTTGGGGCCGTGCCCATTCCCTGGGGAGCCTGTTCAGCACCCAACCACCCTCTGGAAGAAGAACCTTTTCCTGATATCNCTTTTCCTGAGACCTAGCTCTCCCCTGACTCAGCTCAACTCCAGCTCTCGGGTCCTGTCCCTGGACACAGAGAGCAGAGATCAGAGCTGCCCCTCCTGAGGACGCTGCAGACCCTGGTGAGGTCTGACCTCAGTCTCCCCTCCAGCTGGAGAAGCCAAGTGCACTCAGCTGCTGCTCCTACAGCTTCCCCTTTAGGCCCTGCACCACTTTGTACCCCACCTAATAGTTTTATAGATCTCTAATAACTTTAGATCTCTCCTCTAACGTGGCACCCAAAGCTGCCCCCAGGACTTGAGGTATAGCCTGCACAAAGTGTAAGTTATATGTACAACTCCTGTAACCCTGTGTCAGTATTCTTCCTCAGGGAAGACAGTGCATAAAGTCTCTTTTTGGAGTGATTTGCAAATGAAGGGAGGATGCCAGAGGAGGAATTCTTCCATGCCACCATGTTGTGGTGCACTTCTATTCCACAAATGCTTGCAAATGATGATTATTCCTTGAGTATTTATGTAAATGGCGGTACAGCTATTGCCAAACAGACCTGAAGAAGGGATTGTGCAGTACCAAGTGAAGGCCAAAAAGCAAATTCCACAACTAATTGGTGCTGAAGGTGCCAAACTGTACATGTTTCCCTTTATGGCTACCATGGGCCATATTAATGAACCTATCTGGGGGGAACCAGTTAGTCACAGTTCTAATGGCTCACAAAACAGGAGTCCTGAGTTCCGAAAGAACCTGGGAATTGGGAAGGGGATATATTGGACATAGACTGTGAGTATAAAGTAACTAGATTTTTAAAAATTATTATTTTTCTGCAGGCCTAATCCTTAAGAAAAGCTTCATCCTGTATGTGGGTATTTTAGTACCTCTCAGTTCTGCTGGTATATCAGCATCTATGAGCACTGTGAGAACTACGTAAATCTGCTTCACACAGTATCTCACTGTGTAGCATTTGTTGTTCTCACAATTTCCTGAAGCGTGGACTCAGCACAGTTAGCATTGGAATAGTTTTATTAAGGCAGGCCAAGTCTCCCCTGGGGACCTACCTCACTATTTTCAGTAATGCCAAAAGAGTCAGCACTGCCCCATCCCAAAGTTGCACCACTCTCTCTCTACTCGGAAGTACACAGCTCTTCAGAACCTCTCTGTTTCTGGGTCCTCCCCATTACTGCTCTTCTTGGCACCTGCATTGTGACATACACCCTGGAGCCAAAAGGCTGTGAAAAAATGCATTTTGGACTCTGACCACACCATCTCTCATTGATTAGCCCCTCTTTTTCATCCCATCTCATTTACCTGATACCCTCCATACTGGTCTCTACCACAGTCAGTGCCTAGAATAAAATCAGGGAAAACTTCCCAGTTGTCCAAAATGTCTTGACATCTCAGTAGGTCACTTATAACATTTATATAACCACCTCCTTATTTTCCTTTACTTAAAGAACCTTGTGTGCCCTTGTGTGTGTGCCTGAAGAGCATCTACCTTTCTTACAGCTAGTTACTTATGCACAGAGACTGAGTTTGTGCTGACTGGTGCCCCAGAAAGCAGACAAGGACAACCTAAGGTAGGCTTCAGTGAATTGAAATTAAGATTCTCCTCTTTCAGCTCTTAAACATAACTAAACTACAGCAAAGCATCAAAAGGAAGGAAGACACAGACTTTTTAAAGTAAGAACAAAATGCCCTCAAGCAACAAAACGATGCAGAGTGAAGGAAGCATGAGCAGAACAGAATGATTCACACATGAGAGACATCAGGAACCGCACAGCAAAAGGTGCTTATTGTGCACAGGAGCATCCAATTACGTGGGCACCAGTGGGCTCGGCTTACCCCACAGAACCTAGGTGACAGTAAATGTATAGGGAAATCCCAGACTGCTCTGACACGGAAAGATGACACACGAAAGAGGGGCTTGCATCATGAGAAGTGGTTATCCACTAAGTTTTTGGTTCTTTACATAGACATACAACTCCAAATACATCTGCTGGCAATGATGCTGATTGGGCTCTTGACAAAATGGTAAATCAAATACAGCTTTTTCAAGGGTTAAACTCCTTAAAATCTCTGTGGTTTAGCAAGACAGCTTTGAAAAAGCCTGTGTGAGTTAAGCTTGCACTGTGCATAATCCATCTCAATTCCCATGTTTGCTATAGCGAGCAACATCTATTTTTGGAGAAGATAAACAAGTATTTACTATCTCTAACTGCTCTTTTCCTTCATCTGGTTGTTTACCTGTCATCCACATTTTCAATCTCCTTTTAAAAACTCCCCCTGCCACAGCACTGAGGTTACTGCCCTGCTTTCTCTGTTCCTCTTCCATCCAAAAGGCAGTTGGTTCCATAACCAAAGAGTTGGGGTCTATATCCCAAACACATTTCTGCTTTTGTTCATGATGTTTAGCAATTCTGCAGGAATGTGTCTTTTGGTGACGTGACCTGTCTGCTTTCCAAATTAATTCTGTTCTTCATATCTGGTCCATTCCAAACTAAAGAAAACTGTGTCTTTTCATATTTACTTCTCAACCTGCAGTATGTTAACTGTCTGATAATATTCCTCTGTTTCTCTTCTTTCAGAAAACCTTTGTGAATCCTTCTGCCTGGCCTCATCTTTCTTTTCTTTTGTTGACCATGTAGGTCAATAGTACTTTTATTGACCTTTTCCTCCAACTCTGACCTCTTCTTTCTCCTGTTCTCCATCTGACACTTAAAATTTATGTACTTGAATTTGCAGATAATTTTCAAAAAGCAACCTACTTATACCCTAGAAATGGTGCAGATTAAATCACCACAATGCTAATACACAATTGATTCTGAAAACAAAATTAAACCAGTGTTTAAACTATTATGTACTGTCAACTGGAAATGACAATTCATGCATACTCCTACAGGGTTCTGTCATGCATCCAACTCCACAAAATTGTTTTACCAGCACCTTATATGCTACTGTTATGCACACAAAATCTTAGCTGATGCCAAACTAGGACATGGGAATAAGGAAGATTTCTGGAAATCAAAAAAACCCTGTCAATTTAGGAGGGAGAATTTGAAATAAGAAATAATTTCATAATGACATTCAAAAAGGTACAGTCAGGGAGGGCAGAGCAAATAGAGCAAAACGAGGAATTAAATGAGTGAGCAGTACTGCAGAAAATATCTGGGGTTATAGTGGTTCACAAGCCATAAGATGACACTTTCAAAAAAACCAGAAAATCTCATTCTGGAGTATATTATCAGAAGTGTTGTGTGTAAGACAAGGGAGGCAATTATTCTGCTCTACTTGTTACTACTGAGAGCTTGGTTCCTGCTGTGAGCACTGCATTTAAAGAAACAAGAACATAAAGAATATCCAGTAGAGAGCAAGAAAGATAAGCCTTTTTCCAAAATCACCGTCCTAAAGAGTTTAGATGACAAATATGGAGGCTGGGGGAAGGTGAGAAGAGAGTTGCAGTTTATCAAAGGTTATTACAACAAAAACAGTGATCAATTGTTCCCTGTGTCCTCTGGAGGAGGGTGAGAAGTAATCTGCTTAATTTGCAGCAAAGAGGATTTACATTACACACCAGAAACACTTGCCACTATAAGGATAGTTAAGCTCTGGAACAGGCTGACTGGAGAGTCAGTAGCATCCCTTAAGAGTAATTTTGACTGATGTGCCAGGGATAGGACCTGCACAGAATTAAAATTCCAAGTGAGGTGGAAAACCATTTGGTCATCTCCTGCAACTTCACTGTCCTTTTACCACTGCATCTACACATCCCTATATGTTCTGCTACTGGACCAGGCTGTGCCTCTGACCTCACACTGATCAGCAATTTCATTGCAGAGTTAGCAGAAATTCCTGTGAGAGGCTTGTTGAAGTGTTTGCTAAATCATATTGAGTATATTCCAACCATCTTTAATATAATTTGCTATTTACATGCATGCTGACAAGGATCATTAGCAGCAGTATTTGATGACAGCATTTCATTATGAACCAGAACAGGATAGGAAAGTAAATTATTACAGGGCAGGTCCTGCTAGAGTAGCCTGTGACTGTCAGCAAGTTGCTACAGGATTTTTGACACTGGACATCACTAATTCCCAAAATTCCTGTGTTAAATAATACCCAAAGAGTACATCCTACCTATGTTTGGAAGTGCATGGTTTTCACATTTGAAAATTTCAGTATATTGATTTTTATCTATAAAGCTTAGTTGTTTGCGTCTTTTCCTTGGAAATCCTCTTTCTCCCCACGTGACACTAAGAGAATTCCTACTTACTGAGCTGCTTTGGCACAAAACAACTCTTCCAAATGGCAGAAACCCATTAGCCTGATATTTTCTTTTGGTAACCTGCATGTTGAATTCACCTCCTCCTTGGGTATGACAAGACACACTGTTAGTCCCTCAACATGTAACGTGGTTAGTGGGTTTTATTACACTGAGTTTACCAGCTCTAGACTTTGCAGATAAATAAGCTATTTTTAAGGACACAAAGTTTACTGGGTTTTTACATTTGACACAGAGTGTCCAGTGGTCCAAGGCAAGTGTTTTGAGTAAATTAAATTTAAATAAATGGATATATAATCTGCTTATACTGAGCTGTGATAATGACTGTCATCTTAAATTTTTATAACCTTAACTTGTCCGTTTCTGGGACTTGCATTGTGTCATGTCAGTAAGAAATAGTTGTTAGAATTACAAAATATATTACGTGTTTCTTTCTAAAGGATGAATAACTGTTTCAACAACTCTTTCCAAAACCCCAGTTCTCACTTTTGTGCATTGCATGTCCCTTATTTTAACAGGCAAGCAGTGATACACATTTCAAGGTGAGAGACCTGTACTTCCCATTTACACATGATTTAGCAGCCAAAAGAAAAAAGTTGGAAGATAATAGGCAAGGAATAACATCCACCAAATATTACTACACTAGGACAGAGATGCAAGAAAATATTGTTAAAGCAGACTTTAAGACAGCTACTTACAGTAAACCAGATCTATCAGAAAAAAAAGCCCCAAATCTCAAGAATTACAAAGTGAAGCAGCCTGAAGCAAAGGTGTGGGAGACATTTCAGAACAACAGGCTGACCCAAACATAAACCAGCTCAATTGCTGCAGCAATTAATGACTGAGGAGCTCAGAATTTTATCTATCTCCGTAGTTTTAAGCTTATGAAAAGAAGTCTATATCATCAGGTGATCTCAGACCTCAGACATCCATTAGAAGCGATGTAAATAGAAATGCTTTCCCCCTACTACTCTAACAAAACAAAAACAAAACAACAACAGCAAAAAAACAACCAAACTACTCCCCCCCCAAAAAAAGCCAAACCAAGGAAACCCCTTGAACAGTTTTGTATTTCCCTCTGGGTCTAGGTAGGAAGGATTGCTTTGAAGTGCTGGACTATCCAGTTAGCCAACTGCCAGTCTCTTTATTACAAAGAACAACCACTTTGTTCCAATCCAAAAGTTTTCCACTTTCACCTAGAATTTACTCATTCAGAGAAAAATAGTAACATCTCAGGAATAAGAGTGGGACAGGTCGGGATGCATCCTCTTTACTCTCACAAAATAAGAGCCACGTTCCAGGGTTTTTTGCATGATAAGACCAGAAGTACACACTAAGATCTGCACAGGCCACAGTGGATCTACCTCATGAGCCCTGGAAAGGCAGACTGGGACACCAGGCTCCAGGAGCTGGAATTGTTCAGAGAATCCAAAGGCACACCACTAGCCTGGTGACACAGAAAAAGAGAGAAGGGGACAGAAAATCTTTGACAGTATTTGTTGTCTTTCACTACCTATATCTTCACGTCATGTTTATCATAATTTAAAGCCAAAGAAAACATCTTGAATCATGTTCCAAATTTTTACAACAGGTTAGGGAGATGGTGATGGTGGCTGGATACATGCAAAAGGAATATAACTTTTTTTTTTCCATTGAGTCAGCAACATGCAGCCAGTGTTAACCACTTGTGTTTGTTCCATGTCTTTAATCTGTCTGCAGTCTGTAGAAGAATACATCCCTAGAGTCTTTACCAGACCTTGAATTCAAACAGCTGTCACTTTAAATTTATTTCTTCCTCTGTCTGGGAGCTATTTTAGTGCAAATGCAAGCACACATGCTCTGAGCAAGGCTCCCAAGAGCAGCCACCATGGCAGGTACACTCCTACATATCTGTGTTATCTTCTTTCAACAGGCTTGAAACTGGTGGCAAATATTTTTCCTTTTAATGTGTATTTTTTTTTCCTTTTGTGTACTTTTTGGTCTGTTGCAGTGTTCCTTTTCCCCACTGCTTCCCAAATCATCTTCTATGGCATAAAGCTTTGGGTACAGCACCTTAATAGAGGTTAAGGTGGTACTGGGCTCACAGCAGCCGAAAGATGCTGGAAAGGAGGAGCACAAGGACCTATTCTAGGGATCAGACCTATTACAAATCTTCTCCACTGCAATCTTTCACATCTGCATCTCTTGAGGTCCAGCCCGTTCAGTCAGCAATTGCTTTTCAATCATGAGAATAGGAAATGGCAGACTCAGGAGTTGCACTACCTAATTTCTGGCTTTTTCATTGTTTCCTAAATCCCTACAACCAGTTGTCCAGTTCTTTCTCTCTCTGTACCTATTTGTACTATATCATGAGATAGTGGCCTCTAGAAAAGTCTGAATTTCATTCCATTAGTCATCCTCTCCCCTTACCCAGTATAAATTGCATTGTCATCATACCTTCCTCCCCAGAACAATTCTAGTTTAGAATTTTAAAGCCAGATAAACAAGGGCAGCTTTAAACTCTAAAAATCACTTGACTTGATATTAACAATAACATGTTAACCTTTTCATCAACATAGAAACCTGCATTCCTCCCACACTCAAACAAAATTCTATGATAGAATCCAAACTGGAGAGCAGAGCAGTGTGTGGCATGGCTTAAGCAGAAGGGAGACAAGAAACAATTTAACCAGGAGGAAAAAAAAACCCCACAACTCATTCACTCAGGACTTATTAATGACTAATCAGTATCTACTTGACCCCAAAAACTGAACAGCTTGAGGAAGATTTGAAATAACAAAAAGTAATTTTGCTGGGCTTTCTTACTCTGTCTAAATAAATATTTTAGTAGCTTCCCCTGTGAACAGACAGCAGAGGAACCTCTGGCTAGACAAGCTTCCAGGAGCAGACATCCCTAATAGCCAAAGGGTGAGATTCCCCTGTCAAAATGGAGATGTTCGTGGTGCAGACTGTCACCTTGGAGCTCATTGTCTGGGCTCTCTTGACAAAGAGACAGAAATAGGCCTTTCAAGGGTCGCCTCATCTCACTCGAAGATAGGACAAATGACTAGAATTTCAGAAGAGTTTATTTCCCTCCAGTGGTCATGAAAGGAGACTCAAAGATTAGATCAGATGCAGATATCTGTGCTGCAGACTTCTCAGATTAGGTGAGATGAGTCCCACTAGAGTTTGTAAGTCTTGCCCATGCACTTTCCATTTGTCCTATGTAACATGAAATACGTAAATATTAGATTTTTTTTCCTTCACTACTGAAAATAAAGTTCCTTAGTAGATCACTTACCATGCTGCAACTGAGTACAACAGTACTAATTACTGTTGTACTAATTAGGGAAAAGGAGACTGCTGTCATAGGAGCATAGAGAAACCAGATAAACAAAGGCAGCTTTAAACCCTAAAATCAACCCCACTTGACTTACTGGATATTAACAATACATACATTAACATCTGTTGGTGCTTATTGTAAGCAACCATCACCACATAGTCAAATAAGTTATTTTAACAATCTTATTCTAATTTGGCTGTAAATGGTCAATACCATGGAAAGAGTATCATACAGGCAGAGCCAAGAGCTCCAGTCCTTTATTATCTCAGTCCATGAGGTGAAGGTGATCAGTTTTGAGAAAGGGCAAATTCTTTCTTTACAACCTGCAAATTCAATGTTTTCTCCTTTTCTAAGTGTTTCATTTTCTAGACAGTTCTAAGCCATTTATTTGTGCACTGCAGCATGCTGGGGGTGTTACTTCCCCAGGCTACTAAATGTGTCTTGGTCTGTTGCTCATTTCTTGGTTTGTGCTAGAATTTATGTGGGTTTTTTTCTTTTTTAATCTCTTGATAAACTGCTGCTCTTGCCCCCACACCCCATCACCTCAAAGCAAAAGCAGTCCTTTCCTAGTTTTTCAGGGTGCGTTTAATCACCAGTGTCTGATCACCAATGATAACTTTATTTCTGGGGGCTCTGTTTCAACACATGCCCGTATTTCCATGGCCTTCACTGCTATCCTGTATTTAAATTGTGTACATAGGTACTGAACCTAGTCCAAGTTCACACAGGGTTCTTGTGGGAAGCTGCTGGCACACCTAACAGGCAGGGACTGGAGTCTGGCCCAGTTCATGAAAAGCCTGTGACCTGTTCCTACCAATGCCATTATTACTCTTACTAGGACACCACGTATAAAAATGCTTATACACTGGTAGTTGTGAATAAGACTGTCTTCATGTTTGAATTCAGAACAAAGTAGTACTAATTATATCCTGCCTATGGAGTTCCTACTTTCAGGAATGCAACAGGTTTCCAGTATGGCTACAGAAGTTTTTGAAAGCCTCATTTTCTCTAGGAGCTATCAGTCTCAAGTGCCTTGTCCAAAAATACAACTACTCATTATACTATTGACAAAACTGTAGCCTTATTTACAATTTAAATAACTTCATTTTTCAAGCTGCTCTGTTTGAATTAGTGGTTTAGTCTACTTGTTTTTCAGTGAGATTTCTATGTTTGCTTTAAATATGAGCATAAAAAGTTCAGTGGTGGTTAAACAAGACTATCACAGAAGAGAATAAAGAGCCCAATCCGGAAAATCTGCTAAGAGTCCTCAACAGCATAATTTCATACTTATGGTTTAGAGTAAAACTATTTATGACAGTTTGCAACTCTGGGGACTATGAAAACAAGGATAACATTTCACATATTTGAAAACAAGGGATTTTCTTTTAGACTGAGTATTCAAAAATAGCCAAAATTTTCTTACCTCGTGTTGCTTAAAGAAAAGACCTCAAAAGTCAGCATTTAGACCAACATCCAGCTACATGAGGTCCCATCTTAGAAATGGCCGCCTGCAAATTTTCACAGTGAAAGAAAACAACTGATTTCCTGACGGAAATAACTTCTGCATAATAAGGACTATAACTGACACCAAAAACTACTTGAAAATTTTTTCTGCATCAGAGAGCTAGTGCTAGTGCAAACTCTCTGATTCTGTGGCAACACTGAATTATCTACATCTTGTGACTTCATATAAATCCTCAGCACTTCTCTAATGTGGTCTTTTAAAATGAGTTTATTTAAATTCAAAACTCATTATCACCATCTTGGAACCAAATGTGCTTGTAAAACATTGAAAGGTGTCTGGAAAAGCCTTGTCCTGTGTCCCTCACTTTCCTTTTTTAGAGACTTTTAAGTCCACCATTCATCAGCACAGCCTAATTTGTAACCAACAAATTTCAATCAGAATCTTAGCAGCTCCTTGAGACATTTATTGCATGACTTTAGTTAAGTTACTTGATTTAAAGTAATCCTCCATACATTTCCTCTTTTGAAAGGGGAAAAGATAAAGGACTTTGATCCTTTAGAAAAGAAGAATTAGCATCTCCAAGGGATGATTCACTTGTAAAAGCACTCGGAAGAATTGCCCTCCAGGAATGCTCTTCTTTGTTAACTGTAGAGGCAACCCGGTCAAGTGGCTTTGGATAAAGTTGAGGCACTGAATATCCAGAAAACCAGCTTTGAATAACTATTCCACTTTAAGATATCTACAATTAGAAAGAAGAAATACAGGCATTCATGAAGGCATAATTCTATTATTATTTTGATTATAGGAACTATCAGGTTACTCTTAAATGTTTACCATACCTACTGAATACTTATTCTCCTTTTGAGGCAGAGTTACTACCAGATTTTGAAAGCACAGTCAGTTTGAGATTACACAGAAAGAGATTTCCCCCACCTCATTGGAAAGGACCATTACCCGTGAAATCACTCTCAGCCTAGTAGCTTTGTCTTTCTTAAAATCAAAGTTTCTTTCATTTCCTCTCTCACCTCAGTACAGTATTTAAGGAAGGCAAAGAGCAATTCTTTATCTTTTATAGGCTGACTCAAGCAGACTGTTTTTTAACCTGACTGAACCATTTTAACTAATTGTTATCAATTCGAAGCACCTGTTACTCAGCTGTTTCTCCCACTGCCTTTGCAGTTATTCTCCAGCCCAGGTGCTATTTGATGTGATGTGTTTTCTCTGCAATATTGCTGTCAGACTTAAGGAGAATAAGCAAAATTAAACTATTCCTTTTATTTAAACACAAGAATATTTAAGTGATCACATTTTCTTCTTTTAAATTGTGTACCTTTCCCCACCCCCCAGGAAAAAAAAAAAGTAGAATTCAAATGTAAAAACAATTCTTCCTTGTTGCAGTTCAAAGTTCCTACATGCCAAAAATCTAGAGCAAGAGTGGAGATATCCCTGAATCTCACTTATTGTCTCACAACCTGTTTAGGACTGAGCTGCAAGGTAAAGTCTGAGAATGGCTGATGCTCCAGAGGTCTATTTAGTCCAAACCCTTTCTGAACTTACGTCCTTCTCTTACACTGCCACTCCAGAATGATAACTATGGAGCTGAACATTAGGAACTAAAGTTTATTTTCTCCTTATCCTTCTTCCAAACAGGGATTTCAGAATCTAAATGATTGCAATCACTTGTGTCTTAGAAGAGGAGCAAACAAATTAATGTGACTCATTTATTTACCAGAAAAATTGTGGAAGAGGAAGGATGATATTTAAGTATCTACCTAATATTTAACACTACACTAGCAATGCTTTCAGGCACATGGGGTGATTTTGGGGTGTCCTGCACAGGTCCAGGAGCTGGACTCAATGATCCTGATGAGTCCCTTCCAACTCAGTATATCCTGTGAATCTATGACCCCCACAACCTCCCTGCACACACAACATTTAACAATAAATTAGAAATTTAGCCTTGTAAGACTGAAAATAAGGAGCCTTATGGACACACAGACCTACTTGAAAGATCCACAGCTGGCAGCACACTCAGCTCTAGCAGAACAAGTCATCACTGGGCAAAAGTGAATTAGAAAAAAATGGTATAAACCACAGAAAATACAAGCTCTCCTAGACTGTGAGAAAGCATCTCCTCCAATTCAACAAGGAAACTCCAAATATATTTCTAACTGCAAGGATATGGTTTCATCGGGCCCCACACAGTCTCCCCCTTGCCACTGCTTGGCCTCACAGTGTTGACTGGAGCAGGCTTTGATGAGGTGCAGAAATTGCATTGCAGTCCATTAGGTTTTGTGTTGCCCGTTACTGAAGGATGTGTATCAGTTTGATGTCTACTGAGCTGCCTGGTCCCTTGAAGTTTTAGATTGTGAGCAAATATTTGCTATCCTTGCTTATTTTGGAGGATAGTGACGTGTGAAGTTTAACATCCCACTAGTAGCACTTCAAACAGATAATCTGTGGCCCAAGACAGTCTCATTAGAGAACATCCCACTTGTTTACTCATCTTTCAAATTTTAAGCATTAGAAGCAGACCTTTACACACTCTCAGGGTTCAAAAATCTAACAAAGAAAGTTCAAGTTTGTAGCAAAAAATCTTGCTGTCCTACACAGAAATATTAAAATTTGAACTACTAGGTTCTTAAAATGTAGAGCTGTGCATTAAAAGAAGCTCAGCTGCCTGTTAAATGGCAAAACATTTTGTAAAATAATGCATTATTTTTTTTTTAAATTACACAAGTGAGAAATGTACTAGATAAAGCATTAAAAGGTCAGATTTTAAAGTCAGAAAATGAAGAAGTTAGGTTAGTAAAACACATAAGATTTATAGCCTGTATAAAACCAGTAAGCCCAGCTGAGCAATCCTTTAGCTCCCTTTGGATTTTATTTCCAGATCAGCTGTTTTGGACAAAAAAATTTTAAATGTGTATAAAATTGTGTTTCATTATTCAGGATGGGGTCTCCCACACAATACGACCTGGCAGTGTATGCTCATTGAGGCTATCAGATATTTTCTAACAGTACTGGCTGTCTTAAGCAGAAAACTATGAAAAATTGCCAGTTCTGGACAATTTCTCTAACAGCAGTAACAATAATTTCTTGTAGGACCTGGTGTGGTCATTGCCAGGCACATACAAAGAACAGACGCTTTATTATTAACATCGCTCAAGTGGAAAAGAAATAGTGCCTGCTAATGCTTGAGTCTATATGAGCATTTTCTTACTCATATTCACAGTAAGACACGATGACCTTTCATTAGCAGTGGGAAGAAGTGCTTACAGTGACCTTGCTGGATGTATTTGAGGAAGAAGCCCAGCTATGTGACTGTAGCAGAAAATGCCTTGTACTGACAGAGAAAAGTAGTGTATGTTATAATGCACTTTTCCCAAAACATGCCAACAAAGACAAACTTGCCCCCAGCTTTTATCGTGGCATGTGACATTTCATTACTGTTAAATACTAGAGGTTGATGAAAGACCTTGTGCCATGTGCCCACTGCATTATCAAATTCCTATTTTATTTCTGTTATTTCATGCTTGTCCTTGTCACACAGAAGACAATCTTGACAGCATGTCTCCATTTTGAAGGAGTCACCAGTCAGCCAGAGAAATGTGAACTGCCACGTCTCAAAGAGCTGAAAATGGTGAAATGAAACATTCATAGTTCAAAAATCAATATCTTTAACTCTTTCATTTTTACAGAAAAGCTCCCTTATCTACAACTCTCTCCCACAATTTTTCATGGGCCAAAAGCTCCAATTCTTATCTAATAAGTTTTGACACTTTCTCTGAGACTATTTTCTGAGAATAGGACAATCAGGGCTCCAGAGAAAAAAAAGGGAAGTGTGTCGTGTATGCAATTTCATATTAAAGGAAAGAGTTCAGAAGAACTGTAGTGATTATGTGAGCAATTGAAAATGAAACCACTGCAAAATTTCTGGTCTTTTGCACCAGGGGACTATGGAATGAGATACTTGAAAGTATGATTTAGGACTCAGTTTGCAGCAGCATGTACAGAGCCTTGACAATTAGATTTGTGACATTTCCCTATCCTATACTAAAGTGCATTTAGCAGTGGCATTATTTTGATTATTACACTTCACTGTGGCCCGAGTAAAAGATTTCATTTGAGTCCAAGCTTCAGGGTAACTGCTTATGAGATAAGAAACAGGTCCTGAGAAGCTGTGAGAGCCTTGAAGGGGATGAGAAATTGTTAGATATGTATCTGCCAAAAATGGCTGTAAGAAATGAGAACATTTCTAGACAGACTTCTTATGTGCTGTGCATGGATTTTCAATAGTGATTGTTATTTTATCAAAGTTTTGGCTCACACGTTTCACCTATACTATATTAAGTATAAACGAAACCTCTGCTGTGATGAGAGCCAAAACAGATAAAATACAACAAAATACAACAAGTGAGCATCTCTTTACATGCATTTATATTTTTGCATGTGTAAGAGAACCTGTAGCTGATGGCAGGTGAGATAGGTATGTGAGATAGGTGAGGACAGGCTGAGAAAGTTGGGGCTGTTCAGCCTGGAGAAGAGGAGGATGCATGGAGATCACATAGCAGCCTTCCAGTGTCAGAAGGGGCCTACAAAGAAGCAGAGAGGGAGTCTTCATCAGGAACTGACAAGAAGTAAAGGGTTAAAATTGAAAGTGGGGAAATTTAGGTTAGAAATATGGCAGAAATTCTTCCCTCTGATGGTGGCGAGGCCCTGGCACAGGTTGCCCAGAGAAGCTGTGACTGCCGCATCCCTGAAAGTGTTCAAGGCCAGGTTGGACAGGGCTTGGAGCAATCTGGTCTAGTGGGAGGCATCCCTGCCCATGGCAGGGGTTTGGAACTGAATGGGCTTTAAGGTCTCTTCCAACTCAAACCATTCTCTGATTCTGTTCTATGATTCTTCATCTTGATTCAAGAACAATACAAGGATTGGCTCAGGTCCCTGAGTATTTTTAATACATCTAGGAACTCTGGAGAGAGACTTGTGAAAGAGGCCAAATAGTAAGAGCCACTTTGCTAAATTAGCTCGCAAAGAGCCAGAAATTTGTGTCAGAAAAAAATAGCAAAAGACTGGCATAGTAAGTAAATGGTAAAATGTAAAACTATTGTTTTATGAAAAATGGACCTTGTTAAATAAGTGCAATACAATTTTTTAATGGCTCATTGGCCTGATTTGTATAGAAAACTGTGCTAACAAAAAATCCAATCAATTTGTGTGCCTCAGTTTTACACAATAGTGATGATATATAATAAAGCTGTAATCAAAGAATCATCAAATATCCTGAGCTGGAAGGGACCCACAAGGGTCACTGAAATAATCTTACAAAAGACAGAATGTGGCCAGTGTGAACTTTTGGGTTCTTCTGTACATCTTCAGGAAATTTCTTCTTCACCAAATGCTGCTAAATGAATAATGTCTTAGAAGATACAAAAGTATTTAGGGAAAGACATGCAGATGGCTCATACATCAGGAATGAGACACTTAGGTCAATCATACAGACTAACCTGAACTGGTTTGGAAGGTGGAGAGCAACTGAGACGCATCCACTTTACGACATCCAAAGGCATTATCTTATATGATCAAGAATGTAGGTCATGTTTCTGACTAGAGGAGTCACATCCATACCAGCCATGCATTGAAAAGGGCTTTGGACTAGTCACTGAATGAATCCATTGGGAGCTTATGCTGAACACATCAGTTGGGATTGTCCTGGCTGTGTAAGTGTTGCTAGGGAAGGATTGAGACACTGCTTGCTGGAGTTTGGGGGTTTGTCTTCCTGGTTTGTGCCAGCCATTGACCACTCAAATTTACAAAAGACAAAAAACCCATGCACCAGCAGTTGCCAGAAAGGAGGGACATGGCATTTCAAAGCATTTTAATTAGTTTTCTGAAACAGAACTTGGGGTAGGTGTGTGGGTAGGACAGCAGAGGAGAAACTGGGCATGATGGGCTTAGACAGGCAGTGTTCGGACAGTTTTGTCATTTTAAGTGTGTGTCTAGACATGGGCAGAAATCCAGTCTTGATGAATTTGCCCAGTTCTGCCCTTTAGGGGAGCTGGAGTAGGGGAGGAGAAGGAAGTATACAGAAAATACAGAAAGATGTAGTCCTCCATGAATTTTAAGAAGGACACAGGACTCGTGGTTGAGCTAATTTGCCAGAGCAGAGGAAATTACCTCACCCAGCTGCACAGGCATGAAGAAACTTGTGATCTTTCAGGATGGGCTCAACCAAATCATTATTTGCCCTGTGGGTGGGTGAGCATCAGGTCCTCTATCCTATTTGCCACCATATCCCATCATTGATTAGCTGCATGTATGGATTTTGAAGCCAGCCCTATGTCTTTACATAGAACAGGTACCAGCAGCCCAAAAGCCACTGGCACCTACAGTCCACAATATAGAAATCTACGGTGGAGTGTACACATGTTCTTACACACTCAGGTCAGGGAGCACGGACAGGCACCTCTGGGGTTAAAGAGCTTTCAGTACAAACCCCTGTGCTGGGGAAGGACAAGACTTTGCATAACATAAATTCCATAGTCTACCCCGTGGGGTGTGCAGCCCTCCTGTAAGTGTTCATTGCACAGCGTAACATCTGGGCTGCACACACACCTGCAGTTTGCTGGTGACCTATTTATTATCTCACACAGCTGCACAGTTCTGGCAGACACAGCGGCAGCAGTGCTTCACCACAAACCTCACTTGCTGTAGGGGCTTTGCTCTGGAAGTTAATAAATGCAGAACTAACTGCACCATCAATATTGATCAGGCTGCGAAGGCTTTGGCATCATAGAACTGCAATATCCTGTTACTTCCAGGCTGCTTTGCATTAGCCTGTGTGCATATTAATGAATGAACCTACATGGCTTGACAGGTTCACAGGGGGAGCCCAGCCATGTGCAATAAGGGCCTAAACAAAGATGTTTCACAGAAATTTTAATTTTTTCTTAGATACCAGCAAAATGGAGCAATATAACTCACAGGTCAGCAGTTCCTGCCATGAGCCCAAGAGCATATTTGACAGCTTTGAAGATGATAGGGGCTGTCCATTTGTGAAAGCCTGCTTGACCCAGGGGGCCATTAGCAAGCTCTATAAGCAGACCAGCCACTCCCTATGACTGAAAGTAAGTACATTTAGTGACCTGGGCTGACCCGTCACACTTTGAATCTCTGATATCTTCTAATGTTGTAAAAGAATTCACTCACATAACATTCATCATTTCCTAGCTAATAAATACCTCTGTGTTTGTGCTGCTGGTCAGATCTGAACTTATGTGGCCAGCTGAGACCTACCCTTGTGTACATGAAAGGAACCTAAGGGTAAAATATAACTGGTTTCACCTTTTAGTGTCATTTGCTTCCTGAGAACAGGAGATTCTTGTGCCTGCCTTTTTCAGTGCAGTCACCCTTCAGGGTAAGAGGCAGCTCATCTTCAGGATTACATTTATATTGTGACTGCACTGAAGTAGATTAACAAGAGATTGTTACATATGGCTTTGGAAAGATTAAGGTAGCTTTTGTGATGCTTGGTGGCTGCTTATATTCCTACTAAGAGCTTTCTGAGTCTACAAGTAGCTGGACTGACACAATTTACACACCCTTGGGGTTAGGCAGATCCTTCTTATAGTGTAAACACCCATCAGGAGCTTTGTGTATCATTTTCTCAAATGTCAGTACCTAAGTGTTGCATAATCTCCTTTTAAGCATGTAAGAAGACAAGCAGATCCTAGGCTAGATTTTTCATTACTTTAGGCTTGTCCCTTATCTGGCATACATATCAGGAAATTCCCACACTGAAGGCTGGGAGGTGAGAGCAAGTTCAGCAAAGTTAGCCCCTTCATTCTGTCACCATGTGGCCCTGGTGCTGGATGAAACTGCTCACAGTCAGGATTCTCAGCATCTGGGAAGAGTCAGGTCAGCAAAGCTGCTCTTGGCAGGTTCTGAGCCTCTTGGGCCAGCCCATGGAACATGGTTCTGGGTCCTCACTGAGCCTAAGGCTGTTTGCACCATAGCTGATGAAGAGGAAGGTGGACATCAGTCAGTAAAGGCTTTAACAATGTAGATAATTGTGGGGTAGGAGAGGGAATGTCTGAAAGGCCTTAAGTTCTAGTGTACAGGATTGGTTTGTTTTGTAATTGCTTAGCACACTGCTTCACACCTGAGAGATTTCAGAGAGGATTCCTTAAACACCTACAGAAAGAAGTTCTTCAAGGTAGGGAGTGATTCATGCCTCCCTGGATGAGGGCTATGATACACTGGGGACTTAGGACATTTTCAGTCTAGCTTCCCCCAGAATCACACACGTTGTTCCCACCGAGTGGAAGCTGGGTCATACAAAAGATGAAGGATTTATCTAACTGGAGAACTATTGCAGGATTAAAAGTCTACGGTGGCTGTGATTGATGTGTTTTAACAATTATTATGTCTTGTCAGGCTTGTTGTGCAGTGCCAATCCTGTAATTAATGGGCAAGGACTTTCTATTTCTTCCCAGTGCAACTCAAGTGGTGCCAAGACTCTTGAAGGGCCCATAAAATATTGCCAAAGGACCTGGAACAGGGCTGCCAGGGCCAGCTCTAGTGTTATCCCATCTTGGTGCTGAAGCCTAAAATCACGTGTGATGCCCCAGCACCGATGCACTTCCCACTTCTGAGCTCCCAGGGAGCCCTTCAGGGCTTCATATTTGGTGGGAAGTTCAGGTCTGACTCCTGCTGGGATGGCACTTTGGTGACATGGTCACCCTTTCCCTAACACTGTGCCCCATAGGTGCGCCCAATTCTCCATTTGTGTGCCCGTGGCGTGCCTGTAGGATAACATTTCCCAGCTGGCAGCATAAATGGGGTTATCTCTTCAGGACATGTCCCACTTCCCACATGACCCCCCAGCATAATGAAGGAACAAGGGAGTTGAGGAGTGGGAGTGACAACAGCCTTGGGTCTGCTCTATTTGGTATGAAGGACACCTTAGTACCTCTGACTCTCTGTCATGGCCCTGCTTTTAAAATTTTGTTTTCAAGCCTAGCATGTCTGCTTTGTAATATACTTCAGACATCAGTTCTTGAATGTGGATGAGTCACTTTCTGTCTTTTTGAAGATAACAGTGACATAGCTCTGGGCACCACTGTCAGGCAAACACTTTTAATATTTTCAAGTTGTGTGGCATTCTGAGGGATGTTTACTTCACCACACCTCTGTAATCTTTTGATGTTAATACTTGTGTCAGAGTGATTTCATGGAGGCAGTCCTGAGATATGAAAAGGAATCCATGGCGCAGTATAAGATATGCTTTTCTCACCATGTGGCAGAAACAATTCTGTGGTATTTCATGGGAAAGGATTTCAGTCATTAGTTCTCTAAGCCAGCCAGAGGCACCTGAACTACAAATATTCTAGGAGTAGGTGCCTAATGTCACTGCAGTAGAAACACTTTGAAAAAGCAGATTTTCATGATACCTAAGCAGTATTACCACTGACAGTAGGTGGTGTATTCTGTCAACAACATAACCACGTCCCAGATTTTCATGTATAGAGTCAAAGAATGGTTTGGGTTGGAATGGGCCTTAACTATGATCTTGTTCCAACCCTCTGTTATGGACAGGGACACCTTCCATTAGACCAGGTTGCTCCAAGCCCTGTCCAACCTGGTCTTGAACACTTCCAGGGATAGGCAGTCACAGCTTTTCTGGGCAACCTGTGCCAGGGTCTCACCATCCTCACAGGGAAGAATTTCTTTCTAGTATATAATCTTAACCTACAGTCTTTCAGTTTGAAGCCATTCCCCCTTGTCGTGTCACTCCAGGCCTTTGGAAATAGTCTCTCTCCATTTTTCTTGTCAGCTCCCCTCAGGTACTGGAAGGCCACAATGAGGTCACCCCAAAGCTTCTCCTCTCGAGGCTGAACAAAACCAATTCTCCCAGCCTTTCTTCACAGCAGAGCTGCTCCATCCCTCTGCTCAACCTGGTGCCCCCTCTGGACTCTCTCCAGCAGCTCCACATCCTTCCTGTGCTGGATCCCAGGGCTGGAGGCAGCTCTGCAGGTGGGGTCTCACCTGAGCGGGGCAGAGGGGCAGAATCCTGTCCCTTGACCTGATGGCCATGCTGTGGGATGAGCCCAGGTTATGGCTGGCTTTCTATATAAATGCTTGGATACACCCCCCTCTCTGCCCTGCAAATGCAGAGCAGTGTCACTGGATCCTCCAGGGATCCCCTCCAGGGATCCACAGAGAGAAGAATGAACCCAGGAGATTATAGAGCACAGCATCTGCATTGCAAGAGCTAATGGAAAATTAATGTATATGCTATCAATACTGATTTCATAGCATGCTGGTTTAACCTGCACAAGGTCAGTAAAATGTGAAAAAGCATTTATTTTGTTATAGCTATGCATTCTCTGCCTGTTCACTTGTGGTGTGGCCAAGACAGCCACTCAGGCATGTGTGAGCCTAACGCAGCTTCTGATACGATTCCAGCCACCACATCAAGCCCTTCATATGTACAATTTATTATTGCAATGCTTGGAGCCCTCAGCTGTGCTTTCCAGAGTATCTGTTTGCTTCCTGCAGATTAAACTAGGTGTGATGTCAAAACATTGCTCAGCTGTTCACTCTTGTCTCCTTCAGAGACTTGTAAAGGAAGAAACCAAAGGACTTCAATGCACTTAGTTACCAAAGCTAAACTTTTGATCAAAGTGATATTTCTGTGTATTTACAGGAGCCTTAACAGAACCCAGGAGTCTTGGCACTGTCTTAAAAAGGTGTCTGTGTCAAGTAACAACAATCCAAACAATTTCCAAACAATCAAATAACAGCAAAACTGAGCAACCTGCTCATTCTTTGGGACTCAAATAAAGAAAATGGCTCAGTTCCTTCCTTAGTACTTGTCTTACATGAGATGCCCAAAATTGCTGCTGGGGGAGAATAGGATAAGGAAGGAAAATTGTACATGGTTTATTTTACCCAGCTGTTGATAACAAGCAGTTCTTGAAACACATCAAATGAGTGAAGAAGAAGGGGAAATGAAAGATGATCCTAAAATGTATCAAAACTGCCTGCAATTAATTCCATGACTGATCTTCATATATGAAACTTGGGAAATGCATTTTGGGTACTATGTTCTTCCCCTTATGTGAGATGACTGGAAAACTGTAATTGGATCCCCTCCTATGATGTGCAATGACCCAAGTACTGAGCAGAAAGAAACTGCACAAGACTAAGCCTTAGAAGCCTAATGTAAAATGAGAGATCTTTTTAATGACAGGATGTAATTAATATACAACACGACTCAGGTTTATTGTTATAAAAGCCCGATAGTTTTGACCACTGATCTTGTATGCATAGAAACCAGACTTCCAAAGACAATATGCTCACAGAAAGTATATATGGATTCTAAGAGAAATAAATTGTTCGAGTGGTAAAGAGCCCTACAACTGTAATTTCCTTGTTAGCAAACTCTGCAGTGCATTTTGTCTTGCTCATTTTACTGTCAGCAGGAGAATAAAAAAAATGTTTGTTTCTTAATTCATATTGTTGTTGGCCACAATTCGTTCTCAATTTCCTTTGTTGTGTGGTATTAAAACAGTAACTCCTAAAACTGGGGTGGAATGTGCAAATTCTGCCCCCACCTACCCCTGGTCCTTCAAACATACTTCTTGCCAAGGGTTTCTCCTCCTCCTGGATGACCAAAATCAAGGATGTCAATGGTATAATTTGTATATTGGTTATGAAATAGCCAAATTTCACTTTTGACATCTCAGCATTCCAGTTGTACTAGAGGGTTCAAATAAGGAAAAACCTTTTAAAAATCTGGTGAGGTGCCTGATTCAGTCTTCTGAAAACACAGTGAATGTGTGGAATGTATATCCTATTAGTGCAATCCAGCCTCTTTTTAAGCAATTCCAGCAAGAGCATCTCCTCTCCTCTGAGAGTTTTTTCTCTATTCTATCAGCTCTCCATACTGGAATGATTATCATCATTGATAATCATACTGGAATGATTATCTTCAGATATTCTACTTTTGCCTCCCAAGGCACGGAAGTTTTCAGTCCCCCTGCGGTAAGCACCTGCAACAAAGGCAGCATTGGCAAATATAATTTTGTGTTAAAACCAGCAAATTGGAGACATACTGCAGCTCTTGGTTCATCCTAATAGATGCTAGCCTTGGAAAGCCAGCTGTGTATGACCACTGATGAAAAATGAATGAATCAGGCTAGCTTGCATATGGGAAAATGCAAGCACTCGAAAGAAAAACAAATATTCAATTAAAATCTAAAAATAATCAGATGTAAAAGATTCCTGTAAGAATTAAATCTTAGTACTGAATTTTTGCCAGAGGCGTTGAGAGAACTACTTTATGATGAATACAAAACAAAGTATCCTTCTGTGTGTTTAAGCTACCACTGTAACTGCAGTTGATGAACGTTTTGGGAGCTGTTGGATTAGTCACCAAATAAAAACCACTCCCATCTAAATGTACTTGCATAGCACATTTGCATAAAAGAAGAGATCCCTCCCCAAAGCTTAAGTTTTTTCCTCTTGTCTAGGCGTTAAAAGTGAATCAAGGATTCTCTTTCACAAGTAGCACCTTTTTACTGCCAGTAAAACAAGACTGGTAACAAAAGAAAACTCTAAATAGACCACATGAGGCCATTGGTGGTTCATGCTTTGAGATATGAATTCTTTTATTGGAGATTTTCTGTGATGTTTTAAGACTTGCTGCAGGTTCTTGAAAATGAATAGGAATTGTTCTATTCTGAACTGTCAGCAGTTTGGAAACTTAAAACATCCAGGACATGTCTCAAGAAATCCAGTTGTTCCCTTTGATCCTAGATTAAAGGGCCTGTTAGAAATTTCAGAGCTATGTAGTTTCTTACACAGTTCCAATTAACACGACACTTGAGCTTTATTCTATGAATGTACAATAAAGTAGAAAACTCCTTGGAATTCCCTCATCAGCTATATTCTATTTAAAAATACATGTATTGGTTTTATCAACATCCTCAACATTCAATACTCCATTTATACCCTTAGGTTTAGTATTTCACAGAACTTCAGCTTCACAGATTCTTACCAATAAATCCCAAAATGCATGCATGGCTTGGTTTAAGAAAGATATTTTACTTGTGTTTCATACACAAAAGAAACTGATAATCAACAGTGGCTTAAAAAATTAACACTACTCCACTTTTTCACAAGTGTACAAAAAAGAAATAATGAATTTACATTCAACAGTAAAGCTCAAAGTCCACTCTAATAATAGTTGCATTGACATTCACATACACAAGCACAGAATAAATATTTCAGGATTCTTATAAGAGCATACAGCATACATACAGTACTTGAATTTTACATAAGGAGTGTTAGTAGGGTCAGAAATTCATAATCTCATAGAAAAGTAAAACTAAAATCAGAAAAGGTTGTGTGGGAGGTAACACCAAGGTACTGCACAGAGCTAGCAGGTTAGTAAATCCATTTGTGTGAGGAGTTTGCTTCTGCTTCTTTATATTAGGACAGTTTGCAAAGGTGTATTCAAAGTGCAGATTAATGCAAAAAAAAAAGAAAGATATTCTTGTATTTATTAATACATGCAAGAGGCAGCCCCCAAGTCACCCGACAGAATAAAGCTGTTATTGGCAAGTGGCCGATATAATACAGATGTTTCAGGCAATTTTTCTAAAGCACTTAATAGCAGCAATTGTAATTTATAATGGCTCTAGATTGACTTCTGTTTGGGTTAAAGGGCATCATATTTCTTCAACATTTACAGCTATATTTCTTTATAAATAAATATCTCAAATAACAAATAGCATAGTTAACATTACTTTTTTCTCTCTTTTGCATAAGTGTCGTGGAAAAACTCTGACCTTTTCAGAGACATAATGTGCAAAATAATGTGGAAATAGGGACACAGAGCATCACAGTTACATTCCTGGGATGTCAGCCCAGCCCTCCTTACACTCTGAGGGCTAGCCTCACCAGGGTAATGCAGGGCATTAAGGGACAATTTTTCCAATGGCTTGCTTGGTAAAGAGATATAATTTATGGTCTCTTAAAGAGCTGTAAATGTGAGGTTTCATTTGAAGCAGTGTGTACAATACGTCATGTATAGGACTCAGTATTTCCACACAGGGACTTCTCAAGATTTGACAAGTCTGCTCATATCTCCTTTCAGACATTTTCTCCCCAGCCTGAACATCTTTGAACATTTGTGTTCATCAGGTGTTTCCTCTGTTGCATATTTACCAGCTCTTCTTGCATTTTATAATCTGATCTCATATCACCTAGCTGACATCTGCACACAAATATTTCCAATCAGATAGAGGGTGCACAACATTAAAACTTTTAAACCTGTCCTGTAAGTGTCATCAAGACAGGAGCACAGGAACCACAGTGCAGAGTCCAACCTCTCACTGGCTGTACTGTGAAGATTCTCCTTTTCGGCGTAGGAGAAAGGAAACTTGTGTCTGCTTTTTAGATTCTGAAAACAAGCCAGAGTGGAGAAAAAGAGTTAACACCAGACTTAATAAAGCTTTTAAGACAAAACCTGTTAAGCAATTTAGACAGACACTGAATTTCCTGCTGATTTTCTCAAGTCTGTACATACAGGAAATTTGTTAACAGTAGGAAGAAGTTGGGATTTGCTACATAGGAGAAATCTGCCATTATTACAAAAACTGGCTAAGTGGGTTCTTTCAGTATAATTCCCTCACTGGTCACTGTTCTCAGTGGTGCTGTTGCCCTTTTCTTTTTTCTCCTGAGTCTTGTTTCCCTTCTTCTTTTTCTTCTTTTTCTTGGTCTCTTCCTTCTTGCCAAAGGTTATGAAGTCACTTTTGTCAATTTGGCTGTTTGGTGGCTCCTGCCGGATGGAGATGATTGCAGGAGATCCTGGGATAATGAATTTGTCTGGCAACTCACCAGGACCACCTTGTTTGGAATTGCCCGGTCCAAATTTAAAGGTCCAGCTGTTGCTGTTCACACCAGCTCCCACTGGGGGGGACACCTCTCCCGCCTCAGGTTCTGAAAAAGTCAAAACAGCAAGAAAAGCTTAAAACATCTTTAAACACAAGCACTTAGTGAGCAGTAGCGTTCCGTTTGAAAGCTCTGGCTTCAGCCTGCAGTGACTCTTTGTTGCCTGGCTACTCATCTGGGGGTTATCCACTGGTTCTTGTCTCGTCTGCTCAGTGTTAGCATGCACTGACTCACTCCACGTACTGCTGGGCCCAACAAGCTCTGGATCCCACGTTGCCCTTTTGAATTTGAAGTATACGGAGCGAGAGATCACGGTGATTATCCCACCGTAGTGTTTTACAGCAGGACACACAAGCATGTGCATTGTATGACAAAGGGGTACTTTTAAGGCTGTCTTTGGGGACAGGGTTAGAAGGGCAGGCAGTGTCAGCCTTGGCATTATGCACATCCATGGAGGTATTTTAGCAAACCATCCTGTGATGGATGTGTCCAGGAATCCTCATGGAGGAAAAGAGTACCTGAAGGGAGGGTGTCAAGAGGATGGAGCCAGGCCCTGCTTGGTGGTGCTGAGCAATAGGACATGAGGTTACCGAAGCTGATGCCCAGGAAGTTCCACCTAAACATGAGGAAGAACTTCTATCTTGTGCAGTGACTGAGCACTGGGACTGATTGCCCAGAGAAGGTGTGGGGTTCCCCTCACAGGAGATATTCCACAACCATCTGGATGCAATCCTGTGCCATGTGCTCTGGTGTGACCCTGGTTGAACAGGGAGGTTGGACCAGATGAGCTGCTGTGGTCCCTTCCAACTTGACCCATTCTGTGATTCTGAGTTGGTGCATCCCAGAGAGGAACCTGAGGCCAACCAGCATGTGTGTTTGTGTGCGGGTACACATGCAGTGTGGCTGAGCAGCAGACACGGCCCTAGGGCAAAACCAGGAGTGAACTGAACTGCCTGGGTAGAGAGACTGCAGGACTCCTTCCATCAGGGTGCACAATCTGGTCTCAGAAATATTCATGGGCTTCACAGAATCATTGAATAGCCTGATAGTCTCTGTAGATCACAGTATTTTATACTAGCAAATATAAAGTGAATTTCTGTCCCCAGCTTAAGGCTTGCAGTATGAAGCAAGTTTTAATTTTATTTCCACTATGTTGATTAGATTGAGCTAATCAGATCAAAATCTTTGCATATGTTGTTCTAACAGGACAATTTTATAGCATAATGAAATGCAACAAAATTGTGTTCTTCTATGAGAGAAAGTCTTAAGACCTGGTTGCTTTCTTTTCAACTTTGAAAATTTATTGTGATTTACATAACTCCCAATTTTGAATAGGAATAGCATATCTATCATAACATATCATTTTAAGTGTTTAAACAATTGTGATGAGGGGAAAGCTCAGTGTTTATGCTCTGATGCTAAAGCCCTCAAATCAGATAAAAACATTCTTATCTACACCCTAAAAGTGCAGTATCAAAACCTGGGACCTCTCACACCTGTAACACTCCCAGCCACACACAAATCCTTGCACTACCACAAAAACAATTCCAATACACTGATCTAATTAACTGTCAGCATCGTGTATCAGAGCTGTCCAGTTGAAGAGGTAAAGAGGGAGGTGGGAACTATGTTGGAAAACTATTTGAGAGGGACTCCATGTTCCTTGGAAGAGGAGGCAAGGGCACTGGATGGAGGAGAAGAAACTGAGAAGTCCTAGGTCTTCTGCTGGTTAAAGAGGGCAGTAAGACAAAACAAAGCAGACAATCTAGAGGGAGATCTCCAATGTTTTGCCAGTAAACATCAGGTACTGACTACTCTGTACCCCTGCAGCAGTAATGAAGAATGCTGCATTTACTTTAGCAGCCATCTCATGAAATAAACAGCAGCTCCTGCATTTCTTATTCTTTAATGATTCTTCACCTTCTGCTACGTTGTCCGTACAATTTTCTATTTTATGAAAGTAAGGGTGTCTGTGCATGCAGACATAGGGCTCTGCCGGTTCAAAAGCTAAAAAACCATATTCTGCTGCTTGAAAACTTTTCTCCTGCCTGGCAGCAAGATAAACATGGCTGGGAAGCATGATTCCTCTCCTAAGCTTTTCCGTACTGATGCAGAACTGTCTCTGAGACCATGTAAGTAATAGATTTGGCATGTGCAATCTTTGGCATTTTGAACCCCCGTGGCACATGGAGGTCACACGACTGCTTTTACAGTAAGATGTTTAATCAAGCACTAGAAGAGACTGTACACTTCTTTCCCCCCTAAGATTGTATTTAATGATGAAGAAGCTTTGACTTTATGTTCTTTCCAGAAACTGCTGATGTTGTTTTAGTGACCTTTACCTCTCTAGTCCCAAATACCTTTTTTGAAGTTATTAATAATGTGAAAGTTCCTCTATTTTGTCAGTGGTAGCTTTTCTGTAAATTTCCTATGGTCTTAAGTAACAACTTCAGATTTTTACATGTTTCCTGTTAGTAACAGCAATGTCCTAGAAAGTCCTTTCATAATAAATACATTAATATGAACCAGTTTTCATTTCTGCATAAGAAATGGTTTTGCTCAGGTACCTTTTATATCACTTTTGTTACTCTGAGATGATAAATTACAAAGGTGGAGGACGTGTGTCTTGGCCTTCTTCCAAATTATTAATCAATTGTCTTTCTACTGCAATACAAAAAAGTGAACTTTTCATATTGTATGTAATAAATTAAGCCCTATTTGACTAATAAATGCTCTCTTTTTCCAAACAAGCCCATACAACATGCATTCCAAACAACGCTGGCCCAGACCCAATGCTCTTTTTCTGTTCCTGGCAGGAAAAAGACAGCTGAAGGTGACCTCAAATCATGTTTGACTCACCCTTGCTCTGGCCGGGGAGAACCCTGTAGCAGGGAATAGTAGAAAAATTACTTTGAAGAGTACAGGGTGACAACACTCTATGGGCTGCAGGGCCACCACAGCACAGCTGAAACAACCGTGTGTGGCTGTGCCATTTTGATGTGAGCATAGAAACATAAAAGGATAGAATGGCCTGGGTTGGAAGGGACCCCAAATACCACCCAGTTCCAACACCCTTGCCAAGGGCAGGGACACCTTCCACTAAACCAGGTGGCTCCAAGCCCTGTGCAACCTGAACTTAAATACAGGAGTGGGGCAGCTGCAGCTTCTCTGGGCAACCTATGACAAGATCTCACCACCCTGTCCTTATATTCTTCCTAATATCTAATCTAAACCTACTCTCTGTTGGTTTGAACTCATTCCCCTTGTCCTGTCATTCCCGGCCCTCGTAAATAGCCTCTCTCCGTGTTTCTTGTGGACTCCCTTCAGGTACTGGAAGGCAGTTAGGTGACCCTGAATCTTCTCTTCTCCAGGCTGGACAACCCCAGTTCTCTCAGCCTTTCCTGGAGAGGTGCTCCAGCCCTCTGATCAACCTACAGGGCTGGACACAGGACATGAGACAACAACAGTGGCTTCATGTTATCCATTTTACCACACAAATACAGTAATGTGCAAGAACCCAGGGTATCCCTGAGGTACAGAATCTCCTGCAGGAAACCTCTTGCCAGACTGATCGGGTGCACACACACATCTGCACTACTGAAATCTAATTCAGAGCAGGAAACAGACTCTTTAATCTGGTTCTGCCTAGACAAAACCACTCATCAGATGAAGTCAATAACATTTGTTACAAAAATATCTGACATCATGTATCCAAACACAAGAAACCCATCACACCTAGGCTGCAACCAGAATTCTGTCAAAGACTATTGGGTTTTGCTTGCACTTATGTGTGGTTTTCTCCCAGACCCTGAATATGTTGGTTGTCCACACAAACTAAGCATTTTAATACTCCTTAATACCCACTAAGCCAAAGGAAACTAATTATCCTTACAGCTGTGTGGAAAGCTCACATACAAAAAGACAGAGATACACAGAATCTAATGAGTTAATAGCCATCATTTCCTACAAGTGGGGCTTCACCAGTCCTCAGGAAATTTTTCTTCTGCGTGATTTACCTGATAACATGTGTGTTTATCTGTATTGGCAGGCTGGAAGGGCACAGTTCAGCTGTACTAACAATGTTGTATGTTTAGGCATTTCAGATCAAGGATAAATGTCATTTACTACCTAGTTTCCAAGGCTTCCTTAAACATCTCTTCTGTTTCTTAACAGCAGGAATTCAACAACAAAAGCTTTCCACTTATGTGCTATTTTACATTTAATGGGGTTAGTTGTACCTCTCTTGCGTGTTTTCTGGGTCTTTTATTGAATGTTTCAAATTTGTTTATTAAACTTGAAGGAAAATCTAAATAAAACAAACCTGCCAGTTATATTTATAACACTTAATTTAAACATCACACTTCTTTTCTTCCTACAGCTACAGAGGGGGAGTTGTCAGACTTTGTGCATAAAAGCTGTCTGGTCATATTCTGGTGTAAGTCATAGGATTATTTTGGAGACCACCCCTTCCTTTTATTTTCACGGAATACAGCAGACTTCATGTTCAAAGACCAAATAATTAAATTTTCAAATGCTTGCATGCAGAAGAACCCAAAATCTAGGCTGCACCTACAGGTCCTGATGCTTCTTTGCCTGTGTGTCTGCAAGCTAAAATGGGAGATGAACTTTTCACCCCTTCCCTTTCCTACTCTCACTGAAATACAAGTGTCTCAGTAGACTTTAAATGGAACCCAGAGCAGCACAGACTCTGCAGCTGAGTAGATCACATATTTAGATGCCATGAAAGGACTTCTAGGCTGTCTTTCAAAATACTTCTTTTTCCATCCCGTGACTGCTGTCTGAAATGCACAGGCAGATTCACAAAGAAAAAAACCCCCATATCCTCAAATCACCTATCTCAAAGCAGGAGGGAATAGGGTACGGTGCATAGCTATTTTTTTTTTCTCTTCCAGAGTCATTTACTGGTCATATATTGTAGCCCTTTATTTCTTACAGGACTTGAAAAACACAGAAATCTTGGTCAACAGGTACCTGATCAACAAGCCCTAATTGCTCTGAAACACCTACACATTGTCAGATATACAGGGTCATGAGAAGCTGTGGCTGCTCCATCCCTGGAAGTGCTCAAGGCCAGGCTGGACGGGGTTTGGAGCAACCTGGTCTAGTGGGAGGTGTTCCTGTCCCCGGAAGGGGATTGGAACTAGATGAGCTTTAAGGTCCCCTCACCCCAAACCATTCCATGTTTCTATGTGGATGACATCGTCTCCAAGGTCCCAGAAAGGGAGCAGGTTGCAGGTGAGCTGTGTCACCTCGCTGACCCTCACTTGCATGCTCCAGGCAGTCCTGCCCTCAGCACACAGGTTTTTCAGAGGTTCCCATGCTCTGTGCAGGAAGACCAGACACCTGCTACAAGGAACTGGGTCCCTAAAACTTAGCCTGTAGTAACTGTAGGCACCTACATTTGTTTATCTTAGAGATCCACGGAGTAAGACACCCCTTTCCCAAATTCAGCCACCAGAAGCATAAATATCCAATCTACAGCACTTAATTTAATTCATGCCATTGTCTATAAAGACACAGGCACCCTCAAAAGGCAGTTCAACCCACCTGGCTTAAATACCTGTATTTAGAGGCATTGAATTAGAGATCTTATTTCTCTCTTTGGAGACCTTCTTGCTTTCTACAACTCCCTGACAGGAGGTTGTAGCCAGGTGGGGATTGGCCTCTTCTCCCTGGCAGCCAGTGACAGGATAAGAGGACATGGCCTTAAGCTGTGCCAGAGGAGGTTCAGGTTGGATATCAGAGAGAATTTCTTCACAGAAATGGTTATCAAGCATTGGAAGGGGCTGCCCAGGGAGGCGGTGGAGTCATCATTCCTGGAAGTGTTCAAGAAATGAGTGGATGGGGCAGTCAGTGCTCTGGTCTAGTTAACAAGGTGGTGATTGATCAAAGGTTGGGCTTAATGATCTTGGAGATCTTTTCTAAACGACATGATTCTGTAAAAAAAAAAATCTGCATTTTCTTTGTTCCTCTCCTCTCTCTGCTGCAGCTGTGCTTACCTTTGCTTCTTTACAGATGATGCTCAACCAGACAATTTATACATCTAACTTTTGAGTAGCTAGTGAAAAAGGAGTTGAATTCTACCCTCAGGAGCAAGATAAGAAGCATCATGGCTTGGCGGGTGTTGTACTAATGACCATGCCAGAATATTATGAAAAAAGAAGAAGTTTGAAACTAATCTCTTTAACAGTGACAGCTACAAAAAATCCTGTGCAACTGTTTGCAACTTCCTCACCCCTAATCCTTTCATGGGATTTTCACATAGGTAGGCACTGGTATCTTCTGTGCTGAAACCCCTGAGAGAGCTCAGCCATATTATTAAGGTTGCACCATTTCCACCCCTTAAAAGGCCACATTTTAGTTATGACAGCAATGGCACCAGTACAGCTTAGAACCTCTGGTGCAGAACTCCAAAGCACAGATCTGTCACTGAGATTTAAGGTGCTGTCTTTTCAGATGTGGAATTTGCAAATTCACTCAATTGAAGGGCTGGCTTTCATCAGCTTGTAAAACCACCCAAGCTGAGAGGTAATGCTGAGTGATGGGTACAAACAGTCTGAAATTGAGATGTCTTATAAATTTGGGGCAAAATGTCTGCTCACAGAACATGTCATCACTCAGCCCTGGAATCAATATCCCATCAGGTTTGGGCTAAGCCTGCAGTTTCTATCTCACTGACATTTTTCTCTCTTTTGGGAAGGCCACATTTTTTCCCTGTCCCTGTATAGCCCCACAGCTCCAATCTGGTGTTTACTAAGAACAGGTGGTGCTCACTTCCCATAATGCGGGCTGCCCATATATTCTGAGTGTTATGTACATCATCTCTACCTCCTCTGCCTCTGCTGCTTTCTTAAAGAACCTTTGTCAGAAGAAGGCTAACTCATGTTATAACAGATGTGCCCCTGCTCAAGGGGCAGAAGAGGAAAGCATTTCTGTGCAGCTCTGTCTCCCTGCAGAGACATGTTTGACTGTGTGACATGCTCAGCCAAGACAGCAGCTTGTTTTCACTCTGTTCCATCCCTCCCCATTCACCACTTTGTCCCTGTCTTTAAAAATTTGGTAGCTCATGGACTCAGAAAATAATTTAGATAAAAGCTTTCAATCAAAACTTCTATTAAGATTAAATTTAAAGGAAATACTTTTCACTTCTCTTTTTCTAGACAGCAGAACACGTGGACTAAAGCCACTGTAAGACTCGGAATACCCCATCATTAATCACAGCCCCTTCTGTCCGCAGGTCAAAGTAGCAAAACACATTAATTAAATGAATTTATTTAAAACTGAGATCAGGCAATAAGCAGGAAGCAAATTGCAGGGAAAGCTAGTCATTAACCTGATTTCTTTCTTCCCTGCCTCCTCCGCTGATGCTGTACTGACTGCAGCTTCTGCCTCTGGCAGGCTTAATGAATATTCACCATGATAAAGAGTCTGAAACAGCACATCCAATGCAAACAGCGTGCACTGAAAAACCCTCTCTGTGTCATTTAGAGGATCTCTGCGGACATTCTGGCTTCACTGATCATCCCTAAGCCTTTTTGGGATTAAAATTCCCATTTAATCTTTTTTTTTCTGAAAGACAAAACAAATCAAAAACTGAAACACACAAAATAGAAAGCAAGGAAAAATCCATCATCAGCATGATAAAAGGACAGATACAGAACTGAAAGACAGAAAAATTTTTCAGTCAGAATAACATGAAACCATTTTACTATCACTTTGCCAAGCAATCTCAACCATCTCTAACAACAGCATCAAATTGGAGTATTAAACAAATAATTCTCCTTCTCTGCCCTCCCATCTCTTTGACCTGTTCTGCATTAATCAGAGGCTCGGGGAATGAATAAAATGAAAACTCCTCCACACCGAGGAGCCTGTAGTTTTAATCCAGTGCTTGGGTTTAAAGTCAGTATTATTAAACAGGGTAATTATAGCACATATGTTGTGGGAGATCTGTAACCCCCCACTGCTCCAACATCCAGGCACAAAGCAGGGGGTGGGCACGGAGGTCACTTCCAGCTCACTCTCAGGTTACTGTCCATGCTGACACTGACAATTAATTTAAATAGAGATTATTTACCTCATTATAAAAAACCAATCTTACATGGCTGTGTATTAAAGTAATTATCTCAGCTACCAAATAGCTCTGCCAGCAAATTCTGAGATAGATGAAAGTAAAATTGGATTTGCTTGCTACCGCAGCCTGCTGTGGCCAGAGCACAATACAGGGCAAATGGCTTCTCGCAGCGGCTTAAGGAGCAAAGAGAGCGTGGTGTCTGCAGCTCCTCTAACTATTCTTTTGCTAAAAGAGGCTTTTTCTCCCATAAAAATATCAACCTTCTCCGGTAATATCCTTCTAGTGTTTTACTTGTGCCCAGTCCTGCTTCCACAGGTAGAATTCGCCTTGGAAAGCACACATTTTAACCCTCTTCTCACCAAACTGAGGGCTAATCTGCTGCACCACTGAGACAGCATGTGCACACATCCAGGATGCTCCTTATCACCGTTTTAGCTCTAATCGAATGTTGGACTGGGAGGGGAAGCAGCATCTGAATTTTTGCATTGCATGCAGAGGTGATTAGAGAGACGTTTCTCCTGCAATATAGGAAAAAAAAAATTTTGGCATTTCCCTGTGTCTGCAGGCTCACAGTGATTGTTTTAAAGAATTCATAGCTGAAAACAGAAAAAAAACCCCAAACCAAACCAACCCAAACCAACCAAACCCCCCCAAGTTATTTTCATCTTATAAAGGTATTTTTAATACAGTGTGGGCAGTTAAAGCACCAGCCATTCTGCTCTTGTTTTAATGCAAACAGTGAATAGTGCAGGAAAACTGAATTTGGAGCTGGGGGGACGGCTCTGCCCCTTGGTACCTGGGAAGGGTGTGGGCAGTGGCTGAGGACAGTGTTCCCCTGAAGACCTGTGGGGGGTTAGTCTCCCTACCACCAAAGAAAAAGCTTTTCTTTGCTTTCGTGTCAAACCAGGTGCTACGTAGCCTAAATGCCCTAATTAAATGTCCTCAAATGCCCTAAACTGAATGCCTAGAGCATCAAGCAGCTACCCACACCTCTGCTGAAGGCTGATTTTAGGAGTACTTGGTAACACATCCCAAAAATGTGGACTTTGAACCAGATCTTTAAACATTTTTGAGCTTTGTGGCTCACATCTTCCTTTGGATGTGACCAGGAGTAGGGATGGCACTCTAAACATTTTCAGGAAGCTGGTGCTGTGGGTGGGGGTTGCCTCTGTTACATAAGGACATGAAATATCGCAGAGAGAGCAAAAGCCATTGCAGAAGACAAAGCTCTGAATGTCGGGAGGACAGAACAGGTCTGTGCACTGCTTAATCTATATTATGGAAAGCCAATTCTGGTTACTGTCTTCTGGCAAATTTAAATAAAAAATAATTTTATTCTTTTGTACAAGCGCTTTTATGTGAAAGACAACAGGCTCACCGAACATCATAAATCCTGCTGTGAAGGTGAAAAGGAGGAAGCATTTCCTGGCTGCTGCTGGAGCCTGTAACAGTGCCCTGCAGCCAGCCAGCCCCCTCCTCTCCTTGCTCTCTGCTAGATGAGCTGTTGAACTGAGGCCAAGAGCACAGACATGCAATCTTTCCAGGCATCTCCTGCCACTGGAGGCCACTCTGCTTCTATGGGGTGATACAGGATCAGCTTGGACTCCTGTCTACAGCCACTGCAGCCACCCTCTGCCTCAGACCCCATCTCGATGGCTGGCTGTGATTGATTCCCCCAAGAGGGAGAATTTCAGGTTGCTTAAAGGGAAGGCAGGATTAAATATTCTAGCATTGGATTTCTATTTGCAAGGGCCTGGAGTGGCAAGACAAGGGAAATGGCTTCAAACTGACAGAGAGTAAGTTTAGATTAGAGATTAGAAAAAAATTATTTACTGTGAAGGTGGTGAGACACCGGCATAGGCTGCCCTGGAATTGTCTAATGCCGGGCTGGATGGAGCCCTGACTAGCCTGGTCTAGTGGAAGTTGTCCCTGCCCATGGACTTTAAAGTCCTTTCCAACTCAGGTCATTCTCTGATTCTGTGGTTCTATGTTTTCCTGGACAGGCCTGGATAGGTTTCATTTGTGTCTGTCTTGGAGAATGAACACTGCTAAGAGAATTGAGTTGAATTCCATCCCTCCCTCCTGCTTACCCTCAACAAAACTTTATCAAGTACCAGTCTCTACAGCTCTGAAAACCTTCTACAGGTAACCTTACCTGAGCACAGTCCATCTCACTGCTGGTGCACAAAGAGCAAAGAGCCCAGCACAGCTCCCAAAACCAAGGGCTGGCAGGCAAGAGAATCCCCACTATTTAACTGAGCACAATTAATAGAAAGACAGTAACTATGGAAACTTGAAGCATCAATTTTAGCCTTTCAAGGCAAAATCTAATTTTAACCAACTAATTGGATGCTTGAAGTGGAAGTCAAAGAAAAAGGGACATATTTTTGTCAGTGCTCTTAGAGGCATCTATTTTAAACATGAATGAATGTGTGAGCTTCACCATTTAGGCAGGGTAGGATAGCAATGGATCAGGGGCATGAGAAATGGTCTTAACGATAATTTTTTTTTACTTCCTTCATCACCTATATTTAGCTTACAGACTTCAACCATTCCTCATGTAAATGGCTCCCACTCCAGTAGCCCAAACCATTGCAGTCTCCAGGACAGATGATTACAGGGTAAAGATTTATGCTTTGATATTCTTTAAAAAAACCCATACACTAAGCTTCAGAGAGTGGGAAATGCAGTTCCTTGTCTCTTATAAGTTGAAGGTGACTCTGTGCTCTGAATCTCAGAGCTGCCACCTGTTCCCTGGCTCCCACTGGCTGTGATCTCAAATAAAAGGATAATTTTACCAATATTTTACAGATGAAACCTGAAACTAGCCTTTTCTCTATCTGCATCATAAAGGGGAAGGAAAGGTACCGTTAATGTTTAGTTTGGTTTTGTTATCCCCACCTGATTTCTTCATTTTTAAAGTAAACTATACCATACAGGTATATAAAATTAGTTTAGACCTACAAAATCCTTTAGCAGACCTACTTTGTCTAGTTTATCACTAAACTGCTGCAAAGGTCTCCTCCTTTGAAAGCCAATTAACTGAATACTAACCAATGCCTATTTTGATTCTCTCCTACATGGCTGTTAGGCAGCAATCTGCCCTAAAAGATGTCTGTCACTGTAATACCTTCCACAGAAAAGGGCTGTAAAACTGAAGACATCACAAGACCCCAAAACAGACTCTGGCAGTCACAGCACTCTTTCCCTTCCACAATATATATGTCACATTAGCAGCTTCCTATCATCTCCTGTTAGGATCACATCCCATTATTATTCCTCTTTACTGATATGAGATGAATGGAGCTAATAATATTTTGCATCAGTTAAAAAGAAATCTTAATTAAATGTGATGAGTAAGTGCTAATACAATACGATAAGCCCCCTGGATAAGCACGCTACACAATTTCTCTCTCTTTAGGAATCTTTTAAACATTCTTTGAGAAGAAAATGGAGGTGACCTTGCAAAGACTCCTCACATCCCTTCTAGGATTGGAAAAATAGGTTTGCTCTTTCAAATGCTTGCAAGGCCCACATTTGGAGGGCTTTTTCTTAGCTTGTAGGTAAATCCAGGTATTACAATCATTTAGAGTCATCTGGACTGTTAACCCTTTAAAGCAGATTTTTTGGTGGTGATGAGATGAACCAGCCTGACTGCTCTGGAAGTCTGGAACTACTGGATCATAAAACTAAGCCTTCCACCTGTTTATCCTCTGCTGCAGCTAAAGGTGTCCTCTCAAAACTGAGCCATATGATTAATTAGATTTTCAAAGGATTTGTATAGGTGTAATTCTGCATGCAGATCTATCAAATATCAAAATCCAGCTCTGGATGGGTGTCAAAATTCCATTTAAATGTGTTTATGAATCTCCTAATTTATTCAGTGCTTTATTCTACTTGGTCATATATATTGAAATCACAAGCTGCTAGGTGATGTGCTGTGAGGGGCCATATAATGCTGAAACAAAATATATTTAGCAAAAAGATATCTTGAGGGGGGATAATACACAACTAGGGAACATTAAGGTATGGTTGTCTAAGTAAAGCTAAGATCAAATCTGGCAGTTGCTCAGAATGGATGGCAGCACATTGCAAAAGGCACTTTAACAGTTGCAGCTGCCTTTGTGTCTTGTCTCTTAGACTACACTTTCTTAAATATTCATCAGGTGTTGAGTACAGACTCCGGGAGGCTCTTTGAAGCTTAACACACAAAAAGTGGGTAGAGCTATCTCAGCTGATTTTTGATCACTGTAACCTTTTCAGAATCGAGCACTCATAATCTCAGTGTAAGAGTTAGTAAATTATGTGCTTGACATTTCAATTATTTTGATTTTAATTTTATAGTCCCAGTCATGCTTTAAGCCAAGAATTGTTCCCTCAATGGAACAAATGGAGAAATGGCTCAGGCTTGTTCTTCCACATAAAATGATGCTTTACATTATACTCAGGAACTGCTCATTTACTAATGAACTCTCTTTCAAGAAAGGCTCAAATAGTTGTAGTAACATATCAGAAACTTATTTATTTAATATTCCTGCCATTTCACTTCTCTGAAGGAAATATTAAAAGTGGAAGAACTGGCTTGAAATGAACAGGAAGGTCAAATCTGGGAGATTAATTATTACACATAGATTGCAATAGATGTAAAATGGATATTTCAGAGCAAAGGGGAAATTAACTTCTTTTCCACATTATTGCTTAATGGAGGTTGACTTAGGAAAAAATCCTACCCTGATTAAATTAGAGAATATTCACATTTCTTAGAGTTGTGATTCCTTTAAATGAAGAGGCAGGGAAAAACTCAAGGACAGACTGTATCTGGATTGATAGCATAGTTATTTTCCTTCCAGGAAATGTGTCATAGGCTCAGGTAACTAGGACAAGCTGTCAAAGAATAGAAACATTTAAAAGATCTTAGTCTTCATAAAGGCTAAAAGGTGATGTTATTGCTTCTTGAATCCTTCACTTCAAAAGGAATTTTAATTTACCATCTGGTGGATTCTACATGTAGAATATTTTGAAACTATTTTAACAGTGAATTAAACTTTACGTTTTCATTTTCCTATTGTAATTTTATGTATTATATATGTACATGTTAATATAAAACTGGGTCATTTGATTTTCTGCGATTATTGAGGAGGTGGCTGACTTCTGAATTATTACATATCAGAGCCTACTTTCCCAGCATCTTTCCTCAGTCCCACCACTACCAGGTCAGGTCATGGAGGAAAGGGCTTCTTACATTATCAACCCAGTATCTGGAATAGTAGCTGAGTGGGTACTACCACAGAATCACAGAATTGTTAGGATTGGAAGGGACCTCTGAAGATCATCCAGTCCAATGCTCCTGCCAAGGCAGGGGCACCTGGAGCAGGTTATACAGGAATGTGTCCAGGCGGGTTTGGAAAGGCTCCAGAGAGGGAGGTTCCATGACCTCCATGAGCAGCCTGTTCCTGTGCTCTGCCACCTTCATGTAATGAAGTTCTTCCTCATGTTGAGGTGGGGCTTCTTGTGTAGTAGTTTATGGCCATTTACTCCTTGTCCTGCCACTGGGCATCATTGAAAAGAGTCTGGCACCATCCTCTTGATACCCCCTTGGAGATATTTATATGCATTAATGAGATGTCCTTTGAGTCTTCTCTAGACTAAACATGCCCAGCTCCTGCAGTTTCTCCTCATAATTGCAATGCTCCAGACCCCTCATCATCTTTGCGGCCTCCACTGGACCCTCTCCAGTGGCTCTTGCCCTCCTTGAACTGTGGACACCTGTCTCAGCTATGGTGATTGGGTTGGCAACTCTTCATCACAAGGTGTGAGACCAGCACGTGTCAGGAGGGGAGCACAAAGCCAAAAGTGCTCCATTCTCAGACTGTGCAAACTGACAGTTCCCTAAAAGGGGATTTTTTCCCCAGCTATTTCAATATAGTCCCTCACTGGAAAGGGGAGGAAGAAAAAAGGGCAACTTCTGCAGCAAAATGTCAGTTGCTTGGACAGCAGCAAGAGCTGCCATTCATTAATCTTGATATGCCTTGTCCCACTAAGCACTAGGTAAACGGCTGCAACCCTTAAATCGCTTCATATGCTCTCTATGATCCACAACTGCAGCACTGAAAATCACTTAAATGTATTCCCTTTACACCAGACTTGAAGAAGAAATAGCTTGGGGTAGCCAGCAGAAACATAGCCCATGACAACAAGGAGAAAAAAAGCTCTATTTATATCTCTTCCTGCTGACACATGGAATAGCACACACTTCATTCAAGCATACACGCAGCTGCTCAGTGGCTGGAATTTCTGCAGTGGCTTAGAGGCTCGAGGAAATGCAGTCAAAGCACATATACTCCGTACCAAGGAGGAAAGACAGCAAAAGGATGCTTTAAAATGCTGTGCTCGATCTACTTCATTCTACTCACCAGGGAGGCACACAATTCTGAATTTTATATTCCAAAACATGTGTGCATATTTCCTGAAAATAGCAAGAATATTTAATACCTCTTCTTGTAAAAGCAATATAATCATGCCTGCAGATCTTCCACAAGCAGCTATTGACCTGCCTCAGCAATCATCCAATTTGCATCTCTAGAGAAACAACTCAGTGAACAGGCAAACAGACTTTTATCTCTGTGCCTGAGCAGATCTGCCAATTACTTAAAGCTTAAAGTGTCAGTCTTCAGGTGGGGACAATAGCTGGAGAGAGGACAAATATTTAGGCACAACAGCAAATACCAGAGAGGGATTCTTTGTCAGGAACTGGAGTGACAGGACAAGGGGGAATGGATTCAAACTGAAAGGGAAAATTTAGGTTAGATATACAGAAGAAATTATTCCCTGTGAGGGTGTTGAGGCCCTGGCACAGGTTGCCCAGAGAAATTGTGGATGCCCCATCTCTGGAAGTGTCCAAAGCCAGGTTGGACAAGACTTGGAGCACCCTGTTTTAGTGGAAGGTGTCCCTGCCCATGGCAGGGGGTGAAACTAGATGATCTTTAAGGTCCATTCCAAATAAAACCATTCTAAGACTCTACTAACATGAGCCATATAGCCTTGCTTTTAGTATCTTAGATAATAAAAAAAAAATTTTAATTATGATGGCTTTACTCTCTTTTTTTTTTTTTGGCAGGGGCCAGAGCTTTCCCTTTGGCACATATTTTTTAGAGATACAAATAAAACTTTAAAAAAAAGTGAGAGGGAAAGCCAACAATATGACAACAAAACAACTGTTTGCAACTACTGAATATATTGTGTTAATTGCTCAGCTGCTCTCTTCTGGGCCTCAGACTTTCTCCAAAATATACTAAGTGGTGCCAAGTGGGGTGGCTTCATCCTTACTTAAGAAGCTGAGATAAACTCATTAATCCAAGGCCCCCCTAGGAATCCTCTGTTTCTCCTTTCATCCAAAGTCTCCTGTTTTGCACAAATATGTCTGCAACTGCACCCAAACCTGCAGAGCTTTCTTTAAGCAAAACCCACTCCTCCCTCTCTATAAATAACTTAGGAATCAGTTCATACTCCTCCCAAATACCCTTCCCACTCCTGCCCGCAGCTTTGATTTCATGCTTGTCTTCAGAAGCCATAGTGAATCACCCATTTCCTGCCTCCTAATCCTCACACTATCACAAGCCCCTCTGCAGGTTTTCTGCTGCTCCTCCAGGTAATTCTGCTTTGGGCTCAGTAAGAAAAGCTGCATTAAGATAGAAAAATGCTGAGCAGGTGGCACTACCATAGTCTAATACACAGATAAAGGAATCAAGTTTGTTCCCCTGTGGTTGTTGTTATTTTAATTACAATTAAATAATGAAAGAGCATAAATTGCAGCCTGGATTTTTCTCATGTAGCTTTCTCTACCCATATGGGGTAGAAAAATCCATGTGGGATTTTTGTGTCTCCAGTCTTGGCAACGTAGAATCATGTCATACCCATTCATCCTGCCAGGTCACTTTAAGTATTAGTATTTAGGTATTTTAGTTTTATGAGAATCTCAGGTTCCACATGGAAACACATATAAAAAAAAAATTTAAAAAGTGAATTTTAGCTGTTGATACCCCAGAAGGCAAACAAAAGGAAGTCACTTGAGGCTTAAGTTTTGAGTGTTTGGGATTGGCAGCATAGGACTGACCCAATGCAATTTCATGGTCTGTTTATTCATCCTGTTCTCTACACCATCATGCATTTAATAGCAGGTGCTTTCCCTTACCCAGGCATCTGTGACAAACAGAACATGCTGCAGAGAAAGCAACTGCCTTCATAAATCTAATTCCAGTCAATGAAGAGCTTGTGTCTGAGAATCACAGGACTGAGTAATCAATAATCATGGTCTGCAAAACAGAAAAATGTCTTCCGATGGCTTCCTTCAAAGCTGTGCACTGGGTTCTGGATTCCTTTTCAGTATTCCAGGATTATGCTGCTTTGCTAAAGGCTGTGTGGACCAACACTGTTATCCTGCATAACTGTATCTGGCACTTGACCTGAATATGTTTCTCCCAATTAGGCAGTGACATTCTCATCTGGAAACTCTGTTTGTACATTCAAATTGTTGTCTCAGCATAAAGGTGTACTGGAGTTATCCTGAAAACCCAGCTGTGTGACACTGTCTGTATCTTATAAACTTTAGTTATTAGCATGATTTGGAAGCTTTCACCTCCAGATTCCAGAGTCTGACGCACCTTATTTCTCCCAGCCCATGAGTTACGAAGAGATAAGTCTCTGTCAAGTGGAGGTGTCAACCTCAGCAGAGAATGAAAGACTTGTTAACACCTAAATAAGAAATAGCCAGTGGCTGCTAGCCTGGATTCTTCCAAGTCACAGATGAAACACAAGCAGGTCTGCAAAGGAGGTAGAATTTCTGCCCAGCACCTATTCTCTGCAGCAAACAGGAGACCTCACTGCCAGGTGCAACAATTTGTTCCTTTTCACAAATATCAAATTTACCTCAACATCCAAATATTCCCCTTCCCTTAGTTCATGTTGCATGCTTGCCATATTTGCCATCGGAATTGCACAGTCTCAGATCACATCTTCTGCGCAGGAAAAAAACCTGCAACAGCTGCCTCTTTGTAAATCAAATAAAGGCCATTCGAACCAATATAATCTCTTGTCTCCTCAGTTCCCTTGTCAGAGTATGGCTTTTTATACAGACCAGAAAGCCAAAAACTCATACACATGGCAGAGCAGAAAGCGAGCTCTGCTATAAGAGAACACTTGCAAGTTTCAAGAGCAATACACTGTCTGAGCTGACCTTAACCATTAACCTAACATAGCAAGTGAGTAGTTGTGCCTCCAAAAGTAACAAAATGTTCACAAAAATTAATACCATGGAATTAACACAGCTCCACTTTTTACCAGTAATTACTCTGAAGTACAAAATGCCCAGTTCTCTCATTCTGTGCATGCTACACGATGGCTGCTAGAGTTTTTGAAGGCTCAAAAGCTGCTTCAGCATTACATAATCACAGAATTAAACAAAATGAAATCTATAATCCCTACGGATTTAGAAAACGATGGGCAAGGGAGGGGAAGAAGAAAAAATAATCACAACTCTAGTGATGTAGAAAAAACAAAAAAGAGTTTGATTTTTAAAAAATCAGATGATCTTTAACCACTGAGCTCTGTACACAGGATTGGCAATAATTAGTTTTCAAGGATCTTCTCACATATAATGATCTGCACACCTCAAAGGAAAGGTTATTGCCGTGAACCCAAAGTGGTAGAGCAAATATTTAATTACTGTTTTCTCCAATACCCAGGCTGTACCTCAACAGTAGAGTCCAAGGCAATTTTGTTCACTTTTGCCAGAATCCATAAGCATATTGCCTAAATCCCAAGCAGTAGTATCAGAGACTGATGAAATGTTTGGAAAATAAAAATTCTTTGGCTTTCTAGGCACTGTGTGTCATTTGGAAAAGACATTAACTAGATTGGTTGATTTACATTCCATAAATGAGCTTAAAAAAAAATTAAAAGATACAGATAATTAGGGTCTCCAATTAAGAGTCTCCTCACCACAATCTCAGCGTTTTCATTCTTTAACAGGAGCAGGTGCAAGTAAGAAGATGACTCGTAGGCCCATGTAAGGAGAGAACAGTCACTTGCTTGAGCAGCACAGAGCCTCACTTTCCATGGAAAGCACTAGATAAACATTCATGGAAGATTTTCACTCATTTCCAGGACTCCAGTTGGCTACATACTCCCTACACCTATTTCTAGGGCATGATTTGAGGATTTTTCTCTAGGCTTGCTTTTTTATCCAATAAATGGTAATTCAGTGCCATTGGGTGCTATTCAGATGTCTTGGAGTTCCTCTCTTGTCTGTATATATCAATAAAATTTTTTTCCAAGCCCTAATGCCCTTAAGCACTTACTCTCAGAAATGCCTCCCAAAAACTGAGGCAAAGACAGACAGCTAGTTCTGTCTGCCAGAACACAGTCCTTGCACCACAATCACAAAATACTGCCTTGGGCAGGTCACTTCGCCCTCAGATGGTAGAAGTAGCTGACATTTTTATCAATACGCTGTCAGCGACGATTCTCAGCTTACCCGCAAGTTTTTAAACAATTATTTCATTGTGGATTGTAATGAGTATAATAATTTCCTTTCTTCACACACACTGTTCTTTCTGTGGTGGTATGACTGCATCTGATGGTCACCTGCATTTCAGTAGTTTCACAAACAGTGGATTCTCTTCAGCTTGCTCTTAGGAACATATCCTTAGAGGGTGTGGGAAGGGGAGGAAGAACACAACTCCCTTCTCTCTTGTGAATATGCTCAGGCAACACTGCAGCCACATGCAAGACTGACTCTGCCTACTATGATGAATTCCAAGTAACAGTGTCTCATGGTTAGTGGGTTTCTTCTTAACAGTCTACAATTGCCCACCAGCCATTAAACATTAATACAACAGAAGCATTTGGTCACGTTCTCCAAGCTAGTATTGCTGCTTATCAGCATTGCTGATTATATTGCAGCTGGCAGCACAATCCATCTGAAATGGAATTGGTCATTGATCAGGCTGCCCAGAGAGCAGCTGAATGCCTGGCAGCTCTTTGTGGTGAGGATACCTACTGAGACTGTCTGGGTCTGCAAAATCATGCCATAGGTGTCATCTTCATCCTACATTTCCACATTGCCAAGTGGATTCTTGTACTAGCTTATTTAAGACTGGATGGCTACTGTATCCAGACTTTCCATACTCAGTATCACTGCTTGTCTTTCCCAGCACAGGGCAAAGGTACCAGTCTTAACTCAGAAGCCACGGGTCTGTGTATTTTCACTTCCAGCTACAAAAGAGATGTCAGCATTCCCAGTAGTGACAATAAGACTACTTGAATAATAGTGAAAAAGGAACTTGGTGAACATAATTCAGCTGATCTCCTCCAGCTACCTGCTCAAGGAAGTGACAAACTAAATGTAACACGTCACTTCTCTCCACCAGAATTTGCTAGAGCTCCCAAGTTTTTGTGACCAACTGGGATGCTGTCATTGACACCACAGGAGACTAAAGTTGAACCAAACCCCCATCTTCTGGGGTTTTTTTTCCTGATTTTTAGTTTCTTACTTGTCTAACTTGTTCCAGCACAGCTGTTACTCACCTGCATCTCATCTCTAATTTCTAAAAATCAGTATCTCTAGTGCTGGAGTTCTATACTCCTCAAGCAGATTTCTATTCAAGATTCTAGTTCATAAATACATTTCAGACCCAATATATTTTAGAAGAAATATTTTTTTCAGGAGGTTACTATACTTCTCAAAGCCCTTATCAAATGCTTTATTACTCTTGGACACAGTATCTCTTTCATTGTTTGTGTTTTACTTACTCGGATAATGAAAGTTCTTATCTTTCTTTTCTCTTCATTATCTGTTCCAATCAACTCTACAAGAAGATCAGTTCTTGTTTCCTCTTTCTGCCTTGTTTTCACAAGTTTGATTCTCTACAAGCACAAGAGTCCTTTGTTCTGAACATGCAGTTCCATATATTTAGTCTCCGGTATCCCCAACCCTTTTTGTGCCAGTATCAGTTCTCAGCAGCAGCTAATTGACTTGAAAATGGAGTCTATACAAGCCTCTTCAGGCAGTTCAGTTCCCTGAAATAGCTAATTCTATAGTCAGAGGACAAACAATACTGATTTGAGAGAGAACTGGAACATATGGCAAGAATTAAAAGAAAGCAAACAAAAAAATCCGAAGATTTCATAGAATGGCCTGGTTTGAAAGGAACCTTAAAGCTCATCTCATTCCAAATCCCTACCATCCACTAGACCAGGTTGCTCCAAGCCCCATCCAACCTTGCCTTGAACACTTCCAGGGATAGAATGAGACAGGTAAAAGCTGATAGGGAACTACATGAACCCATCCATTTAGTACACACAGCCTCCCTGAAAAGTTCTTGCTAAAGTTGAAACACAGCTCTTTTTAAAAATTAAAATTACTTGCAGGTAGGACTACAGACATCAGAACAGCAATCAGCTTCTTAATGCTTTTTTCAAACTGCTCTGTGCAGCTTCTCACCCTCCTCCACCAAGGAAGGAAAAAAAGAAGAGGAATAGCAGCAAAAATCTGTCATGCTCATGGTATCTGTGCATTACAGACTAGGGATTTTTATTTTGGTTTCCTAGCAACTCTGAAGGCCAATTCGGCAGTGATTTTGTACTGAGCACCAGTTAACACAAGGTTGGTTCAGCTCTTCTCAGAGAGAGACTTCAGAATCTTTAACTGCCTCCTTCTCTCCTTTAATGCACAAGTGAAGTGCAGTCTTAGGCTGCCTGGAAGACGTTTTACCTACATTCTGTCCTCTGATGATGTTTTATTCCATACGAAAAAATCATGAAGAGCTCTTAAACTAGTATTTAATCAAATTAGTCAGGGGAAATGAACAAATGGAAAGGAGAATCTGCAGATCACAATTAAGCTATCATCAAAGAAGATCAAAGCCAGAGCTGACCTCACATCATAGCTATGAAGGACCCAGATGCAGTTTCTACAAAGTCTGTTACAAATACTTGCCATCTGTGATTGGTAGAAGGAGAAAAATCAGGCAAGAATAATGAGGTTAATTCTAGACCTTGATGAGTACTAAATTTTTAAAATTATATTTGACATATAATTTCAAGATTTATAAAAATGCATCCAGAAATAAACACTCAGAGCATCAGTATTTATGGCTGGGAATATATTTTCCACTGGGAACAGCTTCAAAGCTGGCAGAAATGCTCCAAGCTTTCCATCATGCTGTCTAGCCAGCATGCCTCAGAGAAGATCAGAAGTTGACCTGCATGGATTTAGTCTGCACAGCCCACTGGCCTCCCTGCTAGGGCTGCCAATTAGTTTCAGTTGTGATAGTGTTTTCTCCAATGTGGCAAGTTGCCAGCAGGGAACTGGATTAAGATCACCAAATTACTTTGCCTGTCAGCCCAGAAGTAAGTGCTTCTCTTTCCCATTAACAGGTCTTCTGGATAGGTTCAGCTGCAGTTTGAAAGCCTGGGCACCAGGATGCACGTACTGATTTACTGCGTGGAACAACACAAATGTGCTTTGTTCTGTCTCCAGATTTCATTGCTGTAAATAGTTTTACTGTATAACTGCACCTGCACTCTTCAGAGGGGAAAAGGCAGGAACCCAGAGCAGTCACCAGTGTGTGTGGTCCTTGAGAAACTCTATCACCTTTCTTGCCACACAGGAATTAAATTCAATTAAAAGCAAAACGTGATGTTCATCATGGTGCTTTATTCCTCCCAACTGAAGCCTGGGAATAAATAAAGCAGATAATCTGACACTAATGTTATTCATTTATTTTAATTCTTCTGTTTCCAGCTACACATGTGGGAGACTCTGCTACCTACTTAGCATAAATTTGCAGCAAGATAATAATCTACTGAGAAAAGGTAATTTTCACCATGAAGCGATGACATTATACATAGTAACTAGAGAGAACAAATCACCTGAAACCGAATCGGTAGGGTGGTGCTGGCTGATAGTGTATGCATGCTGCAGTCACAGGTTACTTTTTTGAGCAAGTTTATCCTCTACATGTGACAGAATACATTTGACCCCGGGCATCTGGAAAGGACACTGTTTACCAGTACAGTCTGTCTGCTTGTATTGTCGGAGATGACAGGAGCAGTTCGAAACGGTACGGCGTGGACAAAGTATTCAGCTGCTGTAGCAATTAATTATGACCACTTAATCACCACTATAGGCATGCAAGTTGATTTACCGCTAAAATGACACTCTTGCTCCTGGGAGCATACTGGATCACAAATGCAGTACGAGATAGTGAAAAGCAGAGAGCAGGAAAGCGGAGAATGTACTTTGCAACTGCAAATCTCGAGATGTGTTTAATATGTAGTGTTCCCTGGTAAAGAAAATTCCAGTTTGGATTTTGGTTCTTAAAAGAAAAGTTGTAAGGTCTACAGGCAGATTTTGAAGGAAACTGGGGAAGGAATTGTTCATTTTGCATTTTTCAGTATTATGATAATACTTTTAACATTTATTTTGCCATTTTTCACTCACTGCCTTTGTTCAAAACTTCTCTCATTTTATTCTTACAACATTATTTCTTTAAACTCAGCTACCATATTAAAGTGATTATGTGAAAGAAAAACATAAGAAAATTTAATCAAGGGAACTAAAGAAGGCTCAAGACTTTCCTGATTATTTATGAACACAGTCTGGGTTCTGGGTTTTCAAGTGCCTCTCAATGCATGAAAAATCTGAATGTGAAAAAAGCTGCTGAAAATACTTGAAGATCAGAGCTTGCCTCTTGGAAATAACTAGCAGTATCTTTTTCAAGGTTTGAATAACAGCTAGAACAAGCAATCCAAAGGACCATGCACTAGGCCAAGGAGGTGTGGTTACAGGGTAAGAAGGCATAACCTAAGGCAAAATCCCTTGGCCAGCTCTAGTAACCACAGGGACAAATGCAGAGAGGGAAGGGCAGAGGATCTCTTTTGCCCTTAATTGTCTAAGTGAGCCTAAGGAGATTAGCTGCACAATTAGGTATCTAATTAGTGCCACTCCCAGGCAGGACAGCAGCCTGTCTTGTGTCTGCTTCAGTGTTGTACACTGAGGTCTGACCTATAAATGGAGTTTGAACTCCCTTTGTAGCCTCTCAAATGCCACCTCACTCCACGCTACAGGATAGCACACACACACCCCACAAGGGAGTCTGTGAACCCATTGGCACAGGATTTGCTTGCCAGACAACAAATCTTGCTTTTTCAAAAACTCCTTTTCAGAACAGTCCAAAAAGAAGTCATCGGAGGCAGGCACGAGACACCACTGGGACACTAATAGCAACTCATAGAAGGGCTTGGGTTGGAAGGAACATTAAAGATCACTTAGTTCCAACTCCCTACCACAGGCAGGGACACCTTCCATTAAAACAGATTAGTCCAAGCCCTGTCCAACCTGGCCTTGAACACTTACAGGGACGAGGCAGCCACAGCTTCTCTGGGCAACCTGTGACAGGGCCTCACCACTCTCACAAGAAGAACTTCTTCTTAACATCCAACCTAAATCTACTCTGAGTTTGAAGCCAACCCCCTTGTCCTGTAACTACATGCCCTCATTATTTTGAAGCACTTGTCTCCATTCTAGTAACAAACTCAAAATATAAGCAATTTAATTTTATCATATTCAAACTACTATTAGTCAGTTCTATTCTAGCTCCAGTCTCCTTGACAGCTTTGTTGTGGGATGAACTGCTGCTGTTAGCTGTTTTGTTTGGGTCACCTCTTGGTCTCTGACCCCAGCACTGCAAGCTGAGTGGGGACACTCAGGCCGCACCAAGTCTCCCTTGCGTTCTCTGAACCTGTCCTGTCTACCTGTGCAAACAGAAGCAGCACACTCTTTTTAATCAGCATAAACACGTAGGAATAATTTTCACAAGACCACAAAGGGTTTGTGGTGTGGTTTTTTTTTTCTTCCTAATCAACCCATTTATTTTGCTAGTTGCATGTGCATGCTAAGAGGGGATGCTTTTAGGGATAGCTGACTGTAATTACATAAGACAAGAGCAGAGAAGCTGCATTCAGATTCATTTCCTCCACAGCCAAAGCCTTGATTTTCTGAGAATTAAATTCCCATAATGAAGGGGATGCCTTTGTGTGCTGCTATTGCTGTTTTACATCTCTCATTACACCCTCCAAGTGCACACAAGTAACGACCGAATGAGTTCAGGGTTTAGCTCTTCTACTAAAATCAGCATCTCTAGGTCAATGTTACATAAATACTCAGAATGCGTGCAGGAAAAACATGCACAATATTGCCTTCTCTGCTTTGTGCAGCCCTCTTCTATTCTGGAGTCCCAACAAAACAAGGGTATGGCCAAGAGGTCAGAGAGGTTCTAAGAGAGAAACACCATTATAGAGTCATAGAATACCTTGGGTTGGAAGGGACCTTAAAGACATCTTATTCCAACCTCCCTGCCATGGGCAGGGACACCTTCCACTAGACCAGGTTGCTCCAAGCCCCACCCAACCTGGTCTTGAACACTTCCAAGGATGGGGATTCACAATTTCCCTGGGCAACCTGTGCCAGGGCCTCTCCACCCCCACAGTAAAGAATTTCTTCCTAATATCTAATCTAAACCTACTCTCTGTCACTGTGAAGCCATTCCCCCTTGTCCTGTCATTCCATATCCTTGTAAAAAGTCTCTCTCCAATGGCCCAGAGGAACGTGAAGCAGCCTCTGCCTGCCTTTTTAAAAGCAGGACTTGGGAGCTGCTAAAGGTCAGACCTCACAGGCAGAGGATCCGTAAGCACTGCAGTGAAACAGGAGAGCTGAAACAATAATTGCACAGTGTTCAGGAAGTCCTGACCTAATGGACTCTTCACGGCTCAGCAGGCTGGAAAGGAGCAGGGAAGGAGAGCCCTGAGTCTCCCAATGCTGTTATTCTTTGCTCAGTCCTGCTGCAGTGAGAGCATTTTGGGCCAGGTGGATGCTGATCAAGATTCCCATAGAACACTCTGATAATTTAAATTTTTCTGTACTTTGTTTTTCCTCTTTTTAAACCAAGATAATGAACGTGTCCTTTCCCTTGTGTTCCCAGACTTTGTCTGCCCTGCTCATGTCAGTGGCAAGTTCCTTAAGGCAAGGCTTGTCTTTTGCTATTTGTATGGGCTTTGTGTAGCACCATCTGACCTGAGAGGCACTGCCACACTACAACATTAACAACAGACGCTGAAGCAATGCCTGGTTACAAAAATAAGCACATGAAAAATACATTTATGACCCTTGTGTACAGCAAAGTGCTGCACACAGGCAGACATCCATTAAGAAAAGATTCAATATCACAGAGTGATCTGGACTCACTCAACCTCTTTTTTTCTTCCATCACTTGCAGCATAAATACATTCCAGATGAAAATGTCTTAGAATTACTGAGAAATATCCTTATTTTATCCATCTATTTTCTATCAGACAGTGAATTGCATATTGCAAGAGATGACACAGTTGAAATTCATCTGAGATCATAAATATCATAGGTTGTTTTAACATTTACTTGAGTATATTTTCTTTAAAAAAACCCCAAACAACTAAATAGAATAAAATTAAGCCCACAGCAGTAGAGAAAGAGAGAAAAAACAACCCCCAAACCATGTACACAAAAGCAAGGCACAACAGGGAGAAAATAAAGCAGCTGTAACCTCAAGTGGAAACAATTTGATTACCATCAATTCCCTGAAGAACTGACCAGATAAACACTTGTTTAGTTTATAAGTTCTGACAAGATCACAACCCAAGGTAGTACAGCTGCAAGGGAGTGATTTTTCCATTTATTTATTGAAACCACTGAGACAATAATAAAGATGGGACTAAAAATCCATGTCTTCTGTGTAGCTACAAAATATTACCAGTAGGCAGACAAGGCAAACTCACTGGTAATGTTACCAAGATCACAAAGAACCACATGCCTAGAGCAACGGACAGTAAAAAAGTTGCTTAGATTTGAAAACCTGACTTTATTATATTTATAATTTCCTACCAGATGTCTAAGATCTAATCACATCATCTGGCAAATGTTATATTCACCCCCTCTTTTATTTTTTTGCTCAGTTTTGAGAACAGTCTTATTTTTTAGGTGCAACTTTAACCTCCATTTAGAGGAAGCAAAAAGATTATTACTGTAAAGGATGAATTAAGTAGACAAGAAGTTATTGCTATTAAACTTTCTCCTAATGCCTAAATATAGAAAATATAGCCAGATAAACTGCTTACGTAAAATCTCTTTATCACTCCTTAAAATGACAAAGTCGAGCTGCAGCAGCTTTTGTACACAGATTCAGAAGACTTTCTTCATATTGTTAAGTCACAGAAAACCTCTAGCCTTTTGCCCCCATTACTCTTATTTCATTCCTGGTTTTAGACATTTTATAGGTCCCCTGTGTTATTAATATTGCAGCTGGAGCTATCAGTCCCACCTTCAAGAAACATTCATTGAAACAATCACCCTGTGTGGAGATCAGAGTTGGACTTCATCTCCAGTTGGGAAAATTCAACAACTGGCTCCAGTCAGGACAAATGTGGCCCTAATCCAAATGAAAGGATGCACATACACAGGGACTGGACTAAATGATGACATGCACAAATGCATTCTGCATTGCCTGGGCCTAAAGAGAAAGGCTAATTCTTCTCATAAATATTTGCAGCAGGTAAAATCAAGAATTTGCCATAGTACATGAAGACATAAACTCTTCCAAGACCATTCTCTTTGATAATCAAAATGAACACAAAGTCTTATTAAAATACACCAAGTCAAAGAGACCACAATTTAGAAGTGTACAGCATTAGCCTTTTCCAAATTCTGATGAGACCTTTCTTTTTTTCCTTACACTGAGTCTTCAAGGACTAAGGTATTACACACTATTAAATCTCTCATCCATGTCATCTCATTTACTTGGTACATTCTGTTGAAAAATAATGGACCCCTTGACAAAGATCACAAACACTATTTTAGGTCAGTCATGACGGTTTTCCAGCTAAGAGGAAAATAAATTAACAGAAAGAAAATTTAACTTAGCCAAGTCATGACTGCCATTTCTGTATAATATCATCTATCAACCCCTCCTTTCTTAGCTCACTCAGCTGAACAGAAATCTAAACTAACCTATGCATTTACCCTGTCCTGACTCCAAATATTGAAAGCCCAAAGTGCTGATTCCACTACAGTTTGGATGGGGTGAAGCAGATGAGGTTCGGGTCATAACAGTCATCAGCTTTTAAAAAATAATGACCAGTGTGTCAAGCTGCATCTGCCATAAAAATATGTATTTTTGACATGTTCTTTTGAAAAAATCCTTTTGATTTCAATATGCTTTTCTTCCATCCAAGAAGCATTTGAAATTCTCAGTCCTTTCCAGCTTCCTTCAGGCTGTCAAAATGAGAAGCATTTATCCCTGAAAATTCTTAGTTCAGTATGAAATATCGAAAAGGTGATGTGGGGCCAAAGCTGGTGACCTACATTTCAACATTCCTAAAATAAAAATACAGAGGGGAGACAGTGGACACATGAGTAGGAAGAGACCACAGTCATTAGATGAAAGGAATCAACAAGAAAAATTAGAAAGAGAGAGCTACATACTTGGCAAACCAGATAGGTAACAGGAAGGGAGTGAAAATGGAGTAAACAGAAGTTGAAAGTCAAAAAGCAGGAAGTATGCAAGGAACGTCATGGGAATAAAGTGCTCTGGCAGTAGGGGCAAAACAGAGGACTGTACATCATGTTGAAGGTCTCAGCAACTGGATGGAATTGACTTGAGAATTCAATGACCAAGATCTAAACATAAAATAAAAGAAAGGGATTTAGCCTTATATAGCCCTTGCAGATTATTTGTTTCAGTTTATGTCGTCGCTCTGCATCTACACAAATAATTACTTTAGTGTGCTTTATGGGGATGACTTTTTCCATGATACAAGAGGTTGTGAACCAGATCTCTGTGATATTTCCTATGTAGTCTCAGGAACTGCTTACGACCTTCATTTTGAGAACTTATTAAATCACTGATTTGAAGACTAATTTTCATGAGAATCATAAATGACTCGGTGTTCTGTATTTTCCCTATTCTGTCCTTTAAAATATTACATATATCATCACAGTGTTTCTTAGACCACTAAGGGTGTGAATTTTGTAGGTATTTCTGGTTTTTAAAGTTAGAATGATGAGATTCCGTAGAAAGTTGGTTGCTAATTAAAAAATATAGACAGGCTATAGATATGCACAGATGCCTTTCCTAGCTTCTTCCATTTTAGAGAGCTGCAGCATCCTGCAACAAACCAAGAACCTAGTTTTGTATTCTGGGTTGCTAATTAGTTATTATATTTTATAGCTTTAATCAGTGAACTGCTAAAACTAAGTCAGAGCATTGTCCTCTGCTGTTATTTGTAAATTAACCTTTAACAGTCTCAAAGAAACAGCACTTTCAGCTCCTGCACATTCTTTGCAGTGACTGCTTAATGACTTAATCAGATCCTTTTCCTGTAGATGAGGAAGGTCATTTGAAGAAGGTGAATAGAAACTCACTGACATTTAGGAAGAAATTGTCCTGCACTTACAGTTACAGTGTAAAGCTCTATCATATGAAATATGTTACAGCTCAGGTCTCATCACTATTTTCTTAGTCTCTTTCTCTTTAAACTGGATTTCTGGAAGACTAATTCAGAGACCAAGAGCTTTGCGACAGTACTGTGGCAGCCTGTAAGCTTCTACTGGAGATTCATGCCTGACTAATTTCAAAAACAGTGTCTGTTACAACAGTGAGAGCCAACCCGACCTCAAACAAATATTTTTCATTCCTTCTGTGCTGATGTCACATGGACTCCAAGATGCAGACGATGTCAAATGATTATTCCACGAAAAGAACAACTAACTGCAGTGCAGCTTTCTGTCCCACTCATCACTATTACACAGCCCCAGTGTGCCAATCTTCTTTCCAGTGACCTACGCGCAGTAGTCACTTTAAAATCTACACTGTGCCATTCCCCATGCTATCTGCCTCCTGCAGACCTTCTAGCATTTCTTCCAATTGTTTCCCTCTACCAGATCCTCTGTGCTCATCTTCGTATTATAAGATTTTTACTGGTGTCCCCTCTCATGCCCTGAGATTTCTCTGCTCAGATCTCTCCTCCTTACACTACCACCCTGTTTCTCATCTGGGCCCTTCTCACAGTTTCATTGGAACAAAGTGTCTCTTTCAGGTACAATATTCTTATTCAAGTTGGATGTACTTGTTTGGCATCCAAATTAGTCTGTGAAACACAGAACTGTGTAAGCCACAACTTAGAGTGGGTAGTTATAATAATTTCTTTCCCTACCAAGGCAGTCTTGGACATTTATCTTAAAATCCACACATGAAGCCCTCTCCTTTCTTCACAGTTATCCCCCTGCCGTTCTATTCACAACACCCTACCCCAAACCAGCAATACAAAACTCACTAGGAAGACTGACTTCACCTTTCAGACAATCTTGCTTGTTTGCCATATTTACAGTTGCGTCACATTTAATTTTCAGAATTCATCACTTATTCTATTCTCATGCCCCATCAGTGGACCTTGTCTACTGATTCCAGCTGATTGCAGCAGGAACCATCCTCTGGGAGCAATATAAATCTATTCCAGAGAAACTGTAGTTCCCAGTATAAAACCAGGGCAGTCTGGGAGTATGTCAGCATGGAATATCCCCAGCTAGCATAGCATGTGTGAGAAGATCACAGTTAGGCAGAAACTAAGGAACAGCAGGAAAAACTGAATAAAACCAGGAAAACTGTGAGACACAAACTTCTAAGGGCAAATGCTGAAAGAGTCAGACTTGGGGTGATGGGATGCAAAGAGCTTTCTATATCTTTGTATAAAGGGACCTTAAAGCTAATCCTGATTCATCCCTGCCATGGGACACCTTCCATTATCCCAGGTTGCTCCAAGCCCATTTCCAACCTGGCCTTGAACACTTCCAGGGATGGGGCAGCCAGAGCCTCTCTGGCCAACCTGTGCCAGGGCCTCACCACCCTCACAGGGTAAAATTCCTTCCTGCAATGCTCTTAACCAGTCTGTGATGCTCTGTCTGCTGTCCTCCCGTCCTTGGGAGAGCCCAGGCAGTGCACACAGGCTCTGTTAAAGAAATTGTACTGCGTCCAACTCTGGGGTCCCCAGCACAGGAAGGACATTGACCTGTTGGAGCTTTAAAAAAACAGGGCTATCACCTCTCCTCCCCAGCTAATGACCTGGGAAAAGGAAAAAAACCTAGCAGATATATGTAGAATGTTACCTATGCAAAATCAGAAGTACAAAATAAGTATATTTTAGAATGGCATTTGCCTAGGCAATCTTAATTCAGTCCCTTGTGCATATTTGTAAGGGTAGACACAGAAATCCTAATTTCCTGGAAGTCCGTGGGCTATTTGACATGGACTTCAGAGATGCCAGTATTTCACCCACGGCTTCACCTACACACTTACAAACTTCAGGTGCAGATGAATGGAAGCATTTTATTTTCCCCTCTCTATATATGGTGTGTGGCCCAGTGCCTTATTTACTGCACACATATAAAGTCTACATTGAATACAGGATTAGAAATTTCTCATGACTGTTTCTCATCACAAATCCTTACTGTTCTCCTGGGTCTTACAGGTCCTATGAAAGCATCTGTAGACTGTTTTTGTGAAGCATTTGCATTACACCAGTTCTGTTTTGTAGATTGGAAATAACAGCACAGAGAAATACACACAGATTTGTCTAATGCCTACTAACTCTAAGCTCTGAATTATTCATAGGTCTAATTTATTCCAAAATCTTCAGTGTTTTATGTCTAGAACAAAATTTCAGTTCATCTAGTTTCTGTTATGAGCTCCCACCATTTTTGCCAATCAAACTCCATTTATTCTGAGTTAGTTATCAAAAAACCAGAGTTCACTCAGGTCACCTAAAGTCTGATAGAATTGTCACAACTGTCACAGGACATAGAGCAGAAACCAGAAATCTGTCTGCATTCCCTGAACTCACTATATAGCATGTGGGGGACAAACAACATGCCCCAGAGAGCTAAACTCAATTCCAGAGGGAGTTTGAGCCTTCTTATCCCACCTCATCTGGAAATTGCCTGATTGCAAACCTGCAGTCTGTTGGAGTGGTGCATAAGAAGATGCAAACACAATTTTAAAATGCCATATCCAGATTCACTGTCCCTTGCAAGGGTGAAATATGCAGTAAAGTCAACAGGAGTGGTCAATCAAATAAGGACCAGGTTTTGCTTGGGCAACACATATTTGCTGAAAAACATGTGAAGATCAAGTTCAGCTACATATTAGGAACTAAGGATTTACTGATTTAACACTTGACTTGTTATGACAGGTCTTGAACCTAAGCCAAAAAAAGAAAGAAGCATTGGAAGAGATATTTGTGGGAAACTATAGGTAGGATTCTAAACCAGTGGTAGTAATGTGTTAAAAATGTGACGCAGAGGCTACAAAAACTAACACAGTCATTAATCCTGAGATTTCTCTGTGAAACACCTGTTTGCTATTAAGGATCAGGGATATCTATAGCTTTTGCTTACAAAGAGTGGAGAAGAATATTACCTGAAACCCACTACAACAATAAAAAAAAAGGTCAAATTAATGTTATGTCAGGGTCACTAACCCCTTGGGAGTTGACAAAGCCAAAACAAAATAATCTTCTTTGTGCAGGGCTGCACTCATTGCATAAGTGCCTCACTGCACAGTCAGGGAGGTAAGGAGCAATAGGAGACAAGGGTTACTGCTGTTCCTCAAACAAAGATGTTCCCAAAGTAAGTCTAAAATGATAAGACCCAAAAAAGAATAGCAGGGAGGACTCCAGATAGTGAAACAGCACTCTGGGACCCAAATGCCAGTGGACCTCCTCAGATGACAGAGCCATTCCTACTTTTGCACTTACATCCAGGTACTTGGAAACCAGCAGTACCAGCAAGCAAACGTCTAGGAGAATGTTTGTATCCATACTGAACTTGGTATAAGGCAGTACACAAGTGCTCAGTCAAGGATGATTACTGCAGCCGAAAGCCTGAGGGAACCCCTGGCAAAGGTTAGGGTGTACTTGTGGTGACATTTTCAAATGCAAGCTCAACAGTCACACGCCCTTCATAACATGCAAAGGCTGTGTCTTCCTGCAAATCTGCAACAGAAGGAAAGGGCACACAAACCCCAGGTAATTATAGCCTAGGGCCTTATTATATATTAAATTAATTTCCAAATCTGATTCTGCAAACAACCCTTCTACAACACCAGTGCAGGTTTTGCTGGGCTCCATTAATTTGGGGATGTTGTAACTGCAAGTGCAAATCCTCAAGTTGTTCCTCAGCCCTTTATCTGGGTAAAATTTCCATTTAGGTAAAAATAAAGGTTTGCACTGAAAAAAAAAAATAAAGCAACTATCATCTTTTCTGCTCACCACCCTATGCAGGGCATCCACTAAGTTTACAGTTTAGTTTGGACATGACTGAAAACAGGGACTGACTGCTCCACTATGTCTCTATATTATGCCTGCTACAAAATCAAAAGTGAGAATATTTTTCTTGTCTGCACAGCAAAACATACAGGTGGGGTTTTTTTCTAACCTCCATGAGAATCTTCTGCCAATTCTTATTGACTGCTGTGCAGTCATCAGTCAGTGACAGAGTAAATGAAGCTACATTCTAAAACATGAGGTTTGCCATTTATTTTGACAAATAAATAACATTTTACTTTCCATCATTGTGTATTAGTGAATGAAAATAGATAGCAAAAAAATTAGGTCTGATTTCACCAGAGAAAATGAAAATGAGAAGAGACATTCAAAGAGACTTACTGGCTTTGTAAAAATAACAAAGGAAAGCTGATAAGATCCTACCCCAGTTTTACTGTTCTTTTGAAATGGAGGGCCAGTCAGCTCTAGAACACACACACCTGAACACACACATCAGAACTGAACCAATATTCCATTATTCCAGTATACAAACCAGTAACCTCCAAAGGCAGGGTGAAAGCTGGGATCAAGGACTCTTATATCCAGTGCTCAGCTAAGACTGAGTAAAGAAAACAATGTATTTTATGTTTTATTGTTGCACTCTATTTAGATTCCACAGATTAATTTACAAGAACTTTATTTCCAGATCACAGAATATTCCGAGTTGGAAGGGACCCTCAAGGTTCATAACATCCAACTCTGAAATGAACGGTTCATATCTCATACAGGGATTGAACCCACAGCCTTGGTGCTATTAGCACCACGCTCTACCAACTGAGCTCATCTGAGGGTCTTCACTCAAAGACATAAAATAGAGGAAAACTAAGCAGAAACATTAGGAGGTCTACTGCAGTTAACATTAGTTCTTCACAGATATTCTGGATTTTCACATCCTTACCTGCTGTAGCACTGGAGACTGTTGGCCACTGCTGATCAGGCCCTCCTGGTCCTCCACGCAGGACTCCTGCCTCCTCCATATGCACAGCACTGGATAAGCAAATATCATCATTAGGTTACACAGTTCCCTTCTGCCCTGGACTTCAGAGCATTTCCCTTTCCTGCTACTCTTCAAAGTTCATAACTGTTTATCTCTGTGCAACTACTCCTTTAGTATTGCATGATGTTAGCAAATTCTGCTGGAGCATAGGAGAAGCAGAAGCATTGTTTTGACTTGCAAAAAGTGCCTTTGATTATTTACTAAAACCCAGTTGTGGCATAATTAAAAAAAAACAAACGTGCCTGCAGGACACTTTGCTCTCATTGACTGCGAGTCGTTAATAAGGAAGTGACACACCTTTGCTATTATGATGCAGCAACATTAAGCAAATAATAAAAAAGTTGGTGGAGTTAGTTCTGAGCTTCTGTCATTAAGCTATTTTAACAGATCCCACCTTTCTGGGTTACTGCACACTTCTAGGGAGCAATTCAGGAGGAGAAATACATTTTCTCAAATGCAAAAATTAATACAGCAAATTTTACAGCATCACATTGTAAACACTGGGCACTGAAAGCACCAATTTGCAGCTTACATGGAAGGAAAATAAAAAAATCTGCTACTTTTAATTCAAAACTAAGCATGTTATTTATATGCAGTTCCTTAAGGGAAACAGGATTCCATGACTGTGTCCCTGTCTCTGCTCATCAGCTTCTCACTCCCTTTCACACTTCCAGCTGAACTTACTGGGCAATCTAATCCAAATGTGGCAGATGTCAAGGACAGCAAATTTCTACAAGTTTTATGAAAAATCATCATTTTAGGAAAATCATCAGCTTGGCACATGAGGCTCAGAACCTGAGATTTCAGGTAAAGGCAGGGGCTGCTGATGTGAGAGAGCAGAGGAATACGTACAATTTCCAAAAAAAGCTGCAGTGGCTACCCTGCTTGTGGGATGAATTGTTTTAAATAAGGTCTTACTTTTCATTCATGTTCAAGTAGCTTCAGACAAGATCTTGAACTTTGTATAGAAAGGAATGTGGATCCACAAGAGCATGCCTGACTCAGGACCAGCAGGTAAGGTGCTAAGGTAGGCAGTATTCCTTCTTCAGGATCCTGCTCCCCAGACTGTTCATTCATTTTGCAGTCAGAGATTACGAAAAAATTGAAAGTCACAGCAGGAACATAAAAGAGAAACCCAACAGGCCACAGAGTCAAGCTTGCTGTGTCGTCCCTTCCTTCTGGTCCCTAGGTTTAGATTCCTTTTTACACAGCAGCCCAAGTCAGCTGGGAGTCACTCTGTGTCCTCACGTGCATGAAGCACAGTGTGACTGAATTTAAAACTTCAGCCTTATGAAGACGCTTCAGCCCTGTGGATAATGGATAAAGGTGATGCCTATAGTACCACTGTACCAACAGTTCTGAGAAACTCATACCATCCTGCGCTTTGTGAAGCCACTAGGAACGACTACAGCCTTACCAATGCATCTGCACCTGTACAGGAATCTTACTAATCACATCAGATTACACCTGAAGATAGAATCAATTTCCTAATCTGCTCAGGGAGAGCAAAAATACAGTTTGATTCAGGCTCTACAGAAACAATTTTAGTATAATTCTCTTTTTCAAAGAGTACTGAGTAGGAAATTATAGCAGAGACTGCTTGCGATATTAGACAGAGGATTTTCAAAGATTTCTTAAGAGATTTGGACAAAAGTCTCATCTTTTCCTTCTTTGAAAATCCACCTTATATCTTCAAAAAGTCATTTCAACTGTATTAATCTGCTTGATTGCACTATGTGGTTAACAAACCTGCTGCTAACTTTTATGGTAATGAGAAACAAGAAGATGGAAATGCAGACTGCCTATTGAAACATCAGCACTGATGATTACAGGGAGCTTTAAAATAAACAAAAAATATATAATGACAATTAAATGATTCAATAATTGGAACAATTACGCCTTGACAGTCAATGTATACAAAAGCAGAAGGTAAAAGGAAAAAAAAAGCACAGCTCTATGATAGGGCAATAACAGCATAAGATGCAAATCAGACTGAATCTGTAGCACTTGGAGATTAGAAGTGACAGCAGCAGAACTCAGGTGCTTCCAATCTCAGCATAGATATCGTCAGTTTAGGGCATCAGAGGAACCAGACTTTGTCCTTTTCACAGAGGAAAAAGACAGAATTCCCCTTCACTGGAGAAACACCACACATACCTTTGCATTCCTGCCCTCAGGGATGCAGAGTAGCGCCAGTCCGGATTGGGGTGTTTTGGCTGTAGAAACAAAAGCCCAGGACAATGCTGTTAGTTTCAGTAAGAGCTTATAAAAATCATATGCATCTGGCTAATTTTGTCAGACAAGCCTATATGGATCTACTCAATTTTTGTGAATTGCCAAATCCTTCTATAAATATTAAAGAAACTTTCAAAAGGGCACACAGGGAGTGTCCCTGTAATAAACCTGTCTGCATGCCAAGGCCTTTGGCTAGAGCTGATCTCTGTGGAACAACATTTAATGCTGGAAACTGGTGGAAAGTTATTTCATACATTCATCAACATTTTGGGCATAGAATAAAAATCCAACATCATAAATCCAGAAAATACATTGTTTGTTTACCTGATATGGTGAGGAAACTTGAACTCCTGCACTGATTAGTATCTGCCCGAGGGTGTAGGAATACAGCCCCCTGTGCGGGGGACATGTGGGGCAGTGTGTGCTGTGAGGTTGGAATTCATTGTACTGCAGAGGACTGCACTGGATGGTACCACAACTGCAAACTGCAGCAAGTCTTTTAGTAAGGACAGTCATGTTCATAATACCAAAACCTACTAGGTTCTCCATATTCATGAGAGGTAGAAGGGGAAAGTAGCCAGCAATACCCTTTGACCAACAAACCTCAGCATATGCTGATGTGCTGCAGAATGACTTGCTAAATAAGGAGATAATTAAGAAACCCTCTGTTGATCAAAAATTGCTCCAGAAAATAGTTTTCACATTATCAGGGGACCGTCACTATAATTTTCAACTACAGCCTATGAGTGCAAGCTCAGGTCCCTTAAAATTAAGCCCTAAGGACATACCAAGGTTATTTTTCAGGATGCTCAAAACTTTTTTCTGTAAGTGATAGTGTAGTCAGTGCTTCAGTTCAGGCACTGGAATTCAAAGACAGAACTTATGTCCAGAAACATAATGGACTACATTCATTCCTGATGTGTCTTGAACAGTGTCAAACACACAAATAATATATGACAGTAATGGTTTAATTCTCTTCAAATTATTGGAGGCAGATCAGAAATGAATTTGACCCCATCACTTGAAAGGGAAAAAGAAAGTGTTGAATATTCTAAATTATTTAAAGCCAACTCTGTCTTACCTCCTGAGGTTTGGGGTATGCTTTTCCCTGGATCAATAGGTTTTATTCAAACAAAAATGGAGCAATTACAACTTACAGTTTGCTCTATCACTATACTTTCCAGGTCTAGCATCACTCAAGACTGAGATGCTCTTGGATGATGCACATACAAGTATTCTTTATGGCCTGAGTTACACAAAAGGGAGGAGGCTGCTCTTTGCAACCACACATTAAACATCTGTGCTAGCAATTTCCTTCCCATTTAGCCCCCTGTTCTCTGTCATGCTCAGGTTCTGCTGAGTTTAGCAGAAAGTGGTTTGACAAGAAGCCCATTATGCATAGTTCTAGTCTTTTCTGATTAATTCCAGTTTGGCCCCAGTCCCAGGGATGTCAAAGCAACTCTAAAGTCAACCACGTAGTAACAGTCAGTGAAAGAGGATAGAGAACAACACACACTGATCAGATCCTCTCCTGAGCTTGCCTTTTTTAAGTATGAAGGGTGCTGACACCAGAAGATTTGGCTTTTCTTCTGCTGGGGAATTTTTTTAATAGCAGGGGAACTGCTGGACTGAAGGAAAGCCCCTTTGTTCTATTTTGCAATTTGAGAGGTGCAGGTTACTAACTTGTACAGCCCTGTAGGTGATGTGAGGAGGAGGAATCTTAGCACAGTCTCACAGACAGAGTGATTTCATCAAAACACTGCAAAAGTCTGACACGAGTTGGGTAGGAGTGAGAAAAGAGGAAAATGGCCACTCACAGTATACAGACTTTTGATTTTCAGCTGAGAGCTTTCCAACTCTTGGCTAGGAGACAAAAATCTATGTTCTGTTTGCAGTGGGACACCAGATCATAAATGGGTGATGATGGCAGGAGAAACTCATCAGTTAGAAATACATCACTTCACATGCATGGACCAAGACTCCCCATGTCAATATAAGAGAAATAGCATTTAGGAGACTGGTATTTTCAAGGGTTACTATCCAGAAGCCGTGGCATCTTGTGGCTACTCCCAAACAGTTCTCTTTTTGCTATGACTCTTTAGATAGGGCTGTAGTGCTATTCCCAGAGGAGCAGAAGAAGAAAGAGGGGGACAGGACGAGAAAAATATACTCTGGAGGTGGAAAGATCTATTGCCACAGTTGACTGTATCACAGGCTGGAAGTGTTTTTAACTGTGAAAAAAATCAGTGTCTGTGACTTCTTTTGGAAGTCATTACAGGAGGAACAAGAGCTGGAGACAGTTGGGCAGCAGTCTGCCTTTGTGCAGACCTATTTTCACCCAGTTTTACCCTATGCTTGCTGCTTGACTGGGTAGTTTCAGAGCTCAACAAGAGACACATTTGTCCCACCACAGGTCAATGTCCTGCAACTGGCAAAACTGGTGAGATATCTGTTTTGTCAGCATAATTGGCTTCTCCTTTCGTTCTGCTACAGACTGTAATTCTTTCAGATTCCCTGGCCGTAAGAGAAAAGTTGTTTCAATACATCTCTAAATGAGACTGGACTAGGAAAGCAAAAAAGCATGACCAGTAAGAGAAGTCCAGCACAGTAGAAGAAACAAACCTATTCAGTAGGATCTTTTCCCAGCTCAGATGAAGTAGCATTGCTTCTTAGAAATTCACCAGGGATTCACAGGCTACATGCTTGCTTGGGTTGGCTTGAATCTCTGGCTTTGAACAGTCCACCTTTACCAGACCCACTCCCTGAAACCTGCCACATGGCCAAGTGCTGTCCCACAGCACACAGTCACTGTGCCGTGACATGATGTGGCCCATCTCAAAGTAGAGCTGAGCCCTCAGGCAGTCCCAAGGGACAGGAGGCTGCACAGCAGCTCTCAGTGGGCTCCTCCGCAAAGCTCCATCACAGACTTGCTCTGAGATGTGCTGCTGTGTCATAAAGCAACAGCACCAGGACGTGGTACAGCTGACCAGGAAGTGTGAGTACAGAGAGGAAGCACAAAGCAGAATACAGGCTCTGAAGCAGTCCAGATGCTTCCCAGTTGTATATTCCCTCACTCTCACTATGTTACACAATGCTGATGAAGATAACATTGTTCCTTTTACCTTCCCAGCTCCCAACTCATTACAAGACCCTGTTTATCACAATCCAGCACATTCTGCTAGGTTTAAAGGAAGTTTAGCTTTCCATTTCCCTCAGAGACTTTTGGAGGTCATGTAGCAAGTCCAGCAGTCCTCGCAAGTCAATAGCACTCAGCAGTGGAGGTGAAAGAAAACACATGAGCCAGCACAGAAGTAATCAACCATTCCCTGTTTCTCCCATCACATGCTTTCTCTGATTCAGTTACAGCACACATCATCACAGTGTGAGATGAGTCAAAATCTACACAGGTGCCTAGTGAAGTGTTTGTTACCACACCAGGTGAACACCTCATGCCACCAGTTTGCTCCTGCTGGTTCTTCCAGGAACCAGGGTCACATTCTGCCAACCACATAACCACAAGCATTACTAGTCATAAACAACCAACCCTATGGGGAAGTCTGATATGTAAAGTGAATGTATAATATAAAATGGAGCCACACCAGCAGCAAAAGGGCTCATGCAAAATGTCACACAGTTGTTTTCAAATGGGTTAATTGAAGAATCATTTCACTGGTTTATGGAGAATAAATTAAGTTGAAAATATATTGCTACAAACATCTTCCTCAGTTCTATTTTTTAGCTAATACTTCAACACAATAAGAATTTGTCCCTGGATAGGAGGAATTTCTATTTTTTTAAAGTGTTGTCCTGATCCTGTATTCAATGGAGCAATGCAAATGCTACCTTTTACTTCTGTGCTTGCTAGAACAAAACCTGCTTGAGGTGGAGAAGTGTGAATCAAATATTTACAAAGAATTACCAGATGCTGAGACTCCTAAAAACATCCCACTCCATTCCTATTTCCACAAATGCACACCAGAATGACATAAGGTATATTTATCAAATACATCTGCTTTGAAGCAGTAATAAAAGCCTTTTAGAACCTCTGACCGCATAAGGGTCTGCTTATTTTCCAGTGAGATGATGCTGACAGAAGTGAGGAAACAGAGGCTTCTATTTCTGCCTTTCTTCTCTAAATGTTTAGAATTAACTTGATGTGGAGAACAAACTATTTAAACACATGTTTATAATTCAAGAAATCAAAAAGCAAACTGGAAAAGGGTATAAGTCAGAAGCCCAAAGTCTGGCAATGTTCATTTGCATTCCTAACTCTGAGAAAACTGAGGTGAAGGGAACAGACAAGTGCTTCTGTAAAGTACATTTAATGAGTTCCAAGTGAAGGAAAACACCTCTGCTTAATCTTGGATGCAAATTTCTGCTGGCACAGCAGAAGCATCAAACCAAACATTTGACTGCCCTGAAGCACAGAGCACTGTCCCTGTTTAGCAGAGCAGGTTCAGACAGTGCCACTAAACAAAAGAACAAACATTTATAGTTAACCTTTTCAATGTCAGTAGGGCTGGAGAATTTCTTAAAGGCTTAAGTTCTTGAACTGAGATTGTAAGATATTCCACCACTAATACCTTTAAAGCCTCTAAGAGAAATCTCTTGGACAGACTGCTACAAACAATGCTGTGGGTTTACTACGTTCAAACACTTCAAAATATGTTTGCATTTAAAGCATTATCAAGATGTGTTCAACTCAAGTGTTGCCTGGTTTTTTCCGTGTTTTTAGCAAGCTGGTTTTGAAGTGAAAAATACAGAGAAAGAGCCAGAAACAGACCAAACAGCTGTAAAACTTCAACGAATCCCTAAGTCTTACCAGCATCAATGTGCAGGGTTTTTTTCACTTTCTTTAAAAGTATCCATAGATCAACACACTCTATTTCTGAACATCATATGAAACATCGTATTTGTCAGCCACATGTGTCATCACACAAAAAAAGAGTAGAAGAAAATGTATAATATAAAGAGTTTATATTGAGTTCTATCGAGTACCCAGACTGCCCACTCATCATTAGGAATGTGAGAAGGACAGAAGAAAATTCCTCTTAAAACATGTTGGTTTGATTGTTATTTCCTGCATTGAAGGGAAAAGGTTGTCATGAGGTGCAAGACATAAGAAATGAGCTTAACTGCACAGGATGTAAGAACAAGGCAGGAAACATGAAATGAAAAACCAAGGACCAGACACTACCCAGACATAATTCAGCATCTTCAGAGGGATATGAGGAAACAGACTCCAGACTAAAGAACTGAAGCCCTTCCTGAAAATGACAGATCATCACTGCAGCAGTGGCCAGTAACAAAATCACATCTTCACACACAACCTCTTCATAGCTGTGTGTACCTCTCTTTTCAAAAACAGGAATCCAGGCTGCCCATCCCTTCACACAGTGCCAGAAGTGAAGCCACAGTATTTTTTTTATCCCCATATTTTGCCTACACTGCCTGCCTGGTCCCCCTGCAGTAGTTATCTGATGAGAGAGCAATATCCATTAACCCTGCACTGCTATGCTTATCACCAGCCTCCTGACAGCAATAATGGTGTCTAAGGTTTTCTGTGCAGCTGCATTACTACATTCCTTCTTTTACAAAACACCCTTGGTTTGACTCATACTTATAAACCTATAAAGGACTGTACAGGCAAGCAGGGTGAACAGAGAAGCAAAGGCTGTTTTGCAGAAACAGGCTTCTATTCCACCATCACAACACTAGCAGGAAAAAAGGTAATTAGTCACAGAGGAGTCAGAGCTTCATCAGGTACAAAAACTCCCTACCTAACCTTATTACTCTTGTTTTCATTTCCCCTGTATCCTTCTAATAACCCAATAAAGTTAGTCACAACTCAGTGTAATTATAAGCACCTTGCCTGTAAATATGAAAAGAACTAAGTCCTTATTGCCCCAAAAGTTACTGATATTAATCCCAAATAACTTTGAAATATTTTTCCTCTCACTGTATAAACAACATTTTCAAAATATTAGATATTGTGAAATCCTAAGTATGATTATGCGTGCATAGAAAATCCATTCACCTAGCTCCATTCTCATCACTGAACAACCAGTAGAAGATCTATTTCCAAAAACTTTGGAGAAGAAAAAAAAGGAAGGACCTGTTCACATTATCCAAAAGTAACACACAGATCAGAGACTGTAAATGTTTTTGTAAACTGAATCAAGGACAACAATGCCTCTTGCTATGCTTCACATGTGACAGCACCAGCTCTTAAAGGCTGATTCAAAGTTCACTTTAACTAAAAAGAGAAATACAGTTCTCTGAAAATCTAATAATACAAAGATCATTATCCTTAAAAAGTAGAATTCAGTGTTGCTAAGCAATTGATGGCATCTTCTGTGCAAATGTTGAGCTTGAAATGGGGGAAAGACCTGATTTTTAGTATGTAATTAGCTAGGAATTAGTAATTAGTGAGTGCCATTACATTCAGCCATTTCCTCATGTGCACATGGCATTGATATATCTTCATAGAATGTCCTACCACAGGACAGGCTAAGAAGCAGAGACCTAAGAAAAGAACTTGTGATGAGTAGAACTTGTCAGAACTTCACGTCTGCTTAAATTACACAGAACCAGTTGAATAATTGATTCCTCTTTTGGATAATAAATCCACGCAGGCAGCATTCATTAGTTTATTCTACACATCTCTCTGCTTTTGTACTCTAAGTTTGGGCTGGCTTTTCTGCCACTGCCTGATCTGCTCTGATAATCAAAACTTGGTAATTCATTGCATTCAATTGAGTGATTCCCAAAATGTGATAGGAACCTGTTTGTTAAACTGATTTCCTACTGGTCTTGCATCCAAAGTGAAGCCATTTTCAGTTATTGCTTCTCTTCCCTGCTCCCACCCCCCACCCCTGAAAATCAGATATAGAGTATGTATTTCACTCTGATTCTTCAGCATACGTGCTTATAGAGCATGTCCATATTCCCTCCTATATCAAACAGATTCCAAGCATTTTTTTACACTCAGAAAAATTTTAAGGTACAAAAACTGCATAGGAAGAGAAAAAGTACTTCCTCCATTATCCTGCCACTGTGATTTAGAGAAAAATATTGCATTAATTTTAAATGGATTACTGCTGAATGGATGATCATTACTCTCTAAAAGCATTTTTCTGGAAGACTTGCTAGCCCTTAAGATATGGGCATCTTTGCACAACTGAAAAACAGTTGCAAAAGATGCTAATGTCTTCATATGTGAAAAAGTACAAAGAAATAAATAACTGAGGTTTTTTTCTGTGGCAAGAATACACAGGTCAGGCTCCTTTCTATCCCACCCATTATTTCCCTAACTTTTCCACGTCTGGGGGCACAGCAGACATTAACGCACAAACTGATCTTAAGCCTGTCACAATTGTAGGACAAACAGCACATAGTAATTGCAATATTTTCCTTTAGTGCACCAGAATTAGTCTCTCCTGTGAGTGCTTCTGGGTTCAGTCCCAATAGGTGTAAAAAGGAAACTGCACAGATCATGCAAACCACACGCCAACTGTAGGCTTCCTGCATGCCTGCATAAAGCAACCATTCATTCTTCACTGTGGAAGAATATTGCAAAGGTTAATACATGGTTGGTCAAACCATAGGTATTAAACAATTTTCAATAACAACCCAGCAGGTTAGGAGTTGTCACTCTGTAATTTAATGATGGTAACTTGGTGTAATTCTCTACAAAGATGTCACCGGTTGTCACAGGGCAGAAATGCAGCAGTGGGTAGAACAAACATTATCAAAGGAGGGACTGTAGTTTTCAGACAACTAAAACATGCTCACATTAGTAAGATCATTGCAATAATATGCTTTGCTAAATTCAACATCTTTACTTAGGTACGAAATCAGCAAACCAGCAAACATCTTTAACTGCCATAAAGTAACCTTTTGATTTCAAGGCTAATCACTGATCATTTTTTCTCCTGCAATATATGAGTTTTACTATTAAAACTGTAAGACCAGATGTGTCATTCCCTAGCACTCTGCAGCAGCAGGTAATTTTAGACCTGTAAGAAAAAAGGGAAGGACGCAATATTCAGTACAGCACATGCTGCAAAAATGAGGTGAATCTTGAACAACAGATGCATAGACTGAACTTACCAACTGGACCCTGAAAGTCTCGGTATCTACCTAGAAACAAAATGCATTGCACAGATTAGATTAATTACAACCAAGTTTCATAGCTGAGTGTCAGCAAGTGCCAAAGGGAATACATTTCATCTGAGTTTTCCAGTTGAAACCTCTGCTTGAGTACAGATTTGCTCAGAGCACTGTGCAGACCATTTATCAATGTAGCCTCACCTCATTAGGAGTAATGGAGTCATTTCTAAGTATGATCAGGTTTTGTGCACTCTGCCCACTTTGTCCTGTCAGATGCCTCTCAGCCACCACTGCAGAGGGACCAGTAGTTCCTGTTGGGCCACAGGTATTGTAAAACATGAAAGTGTCACTTCCTGATCCTGCAGTCAGGCATGCCTTATAGCAGTAGGTCTTAGTGAGAGACCCATTGCCCCTCACTTCAATGAAATGGGGCTGTACTTTTAAACCTTGGGGCAATCTAGCATCAATATTGTTGTTGGCCTGCTTGTACAAGTCAGCAGGGCTCCGTTCTCTGACCGCACAGGACCCTGCACAGCAGGAGCTCCCATACAGACTGTATCTGTAGCACTTGATAATACTAAGCCCAATGATTGTGAAAAGGAAAACAAAGGAGATGGCGCTCAAAGCGATAATGAGATAAAGAGTGATCTCTGAGTAATTGCTTGGACTTTTAAAGTGTCTTCTTCTATCAGGGATGATTTTGGAAACTCTGTCCACCACGGCGACAGTGATGGCTACTGATGAGGACATCGATGGCTCTCCATTGTCTCTCACCTCCACCGTCAGGTTGAAAGTAGGTGTGCTGTCCTCCCCCAGTTTGCGAGTAGTTCTAATCTCCCCAGTATGGAGCTCTATCCTGAACAAACCTGGATCTGAGGTTTGCACCAGGTAGAAGAACAACCAGGCATTTTGTCCTGAGTCCCCATCAATGGCTATAATTTTGGTTACCAAATATCCAGCATATGCTGAGCGTGGGATCATCTCTAGGGCTGCTGAAGTGTTGGTTGAGGTAGGATACAGAATCTGTGGAGCATGGTCATTCTCATCCACCACATAGATGTAGACAGTGACAGTGCTGCTCAGTGGTGGGATCCCAGCATCCTGAGCCTGGACAATCACCTGAAACTCCCTTAGGGTCTCGTAGTCAAAGGACCTGACAGCATACATGTTGCCACTATCTGATTTAATGGAGACATAGGAAGCAACAGGTAGCCCTTCAATCTCTCCATCTAGTAGAGAGTAGGACACATAGGCATTTTTGGCGACATCCGGGTCAGTGGCTTTAATAGTGCACAGGAAGGCTCCAAGGGGGTTGTTCTCAGGAATGTAAACTGAGTACACAGGTTCCTCGAAGCGTGGAGGATTGTCATTGATGTCTGAGATCTCCACATGGATCACCTTCTGGGAGGATAGTGGGGGGCTCCCAGAATCAGTAGCAGTAACCGTGATGTTGTAGGCTGCTGCTTTCTCGTGATCCAGTTTGCCCTGGGTGACCAAGGTGTAGGAGTTCTTGAAGGAGTTGAGCGTGAAGGGGAGGCCGGGGGGAATGCGCAGGCTCACCTGCTTGTTCAGCCCTGAGTCCTGGTCAGTGACACTCATCAGGGCCACCACAGTTCCTGACTTTGCATCCTCTGGCACTGGGCTGTACAGGGAGGTCAGGTCCACTTCAGGAACGTTGTCATTGGCATCCACAATGTTGACCAGCACCTTGCAGTGCCCAGCCATAGAGACTGGGCCCTGATCAGTGGCCTGTACATAGATCTCATAGGAGGATGCCTCCTCATAGTCCAAAGTGCCATTAACCCGCACCTCCCCCGAATGTGGGTCCACGCTAAAGAGCTGTCTCACCTTCTGTGGGGTGTAGCTGCTGAAGGAGTAGATCACATCTCCATTAGAGCCCTCATCAGGGTCTGAGGCATTGAGTTTGACCACGAGCGTGCCAGGCAGGGCATTCTCCAGAAGGCTTACAGTGTAGGTGGAGCGGTCAAAGGCAGGTGGGTTGTCATTGGTATCCACAACTCGCACAGAGATCTGGGCTGTACCAGACTTGGGGGGATCACCACCATCCACAGCAGTGAGCACCAGCTGCTGCAGGGCACTCTGCTCCCGGTCCAGTGGCTGCTGCAGCACCAGCTCCAGGAGTTTGCTGCCACTCTGGAAGCCTTTAAGGTCCAGGGCGAAGTGGCGACTGGGGCTAAGCAGATAGTTCTGCACAGAGTTGGTGCCCACATCAGGGTCCTGGGCACTCTCAATGTGGAAACGGGCCCCAGGCACGGCAGACTCACTGATCTCCAGCCGGTAATCCTGGCGGGGGAACTGTGGCGCGTTGTCATTGATGTCCAGCACCTCCACCTCCACGTTGTGCACCTCAATGGGCTGCTCGATGACCAACTCCAGGCTGAGGAAGCAGGCGGGGCTCAGCTCGCAGAGCGCCTCGCGGTCCATGCGCTCCCGCACTAGCAGCGCCCCGCGGCCCAGCTCCAACTCCAGGTACTGCCGGCCGCTACCCGAGGTGATCCGCGCACCCCTCGCCGCCAGCCGCCGCGGATCCACGCCCAGGTCGCTCGCCACGCTGCCCACGAAGGCGCCGTGCGGCAGCTCCTCCCGCACCGAGTAGCGGAGCGGCCCGCCCGCCGCCCGCCCGGCGCACAGCCCCAGCAGCAGCAGC
>WBMZ01003848.1:0-81404 GCA_013400975.1 Atrichornis clamosus
CCGGGGCCCGGCCCGCGCAGCGTGAAGCTCTCGCACAGCGCCGCCATCTTGGCCAGACGCGGCTCTCGCGAGAGCTGAGCCGCGCACGCGCCCAAGCGCCACCCGGGGGCGGGGCCGGCGGAGGGGCCGCGACAGCGGCGGGGGTGTCGCGACACGGAGCGCTGGTGTCGTGCGGGCCCGCCCGGCCTGCCCCTGTCCCCGAGTGCAGGGCGGCTCCGCAGCGAGCTCCGGTAGAGGTGTGGGAGAACGATGCGTTCCGAATGCGTTAAACACTGTCAATATTGGAAAGTCTGAGGAAAGCCGTTAATAATTATTCTCAGGACACCGTCACAAAGCAGGACAGCCGGGGACCCCTCGGCATTGCCTTTGTTCAGGTGTTGCCGGTGCATTTCGCCTGCTGTGCCCACGATTCCCACGGTCGGCTCCAGCAGTGGCCCGTGGTGCCGGAGGTGTCACGTGTGTGCTAATGAGGGTCAGGTTTATGCTAATGATAGGTCACGTGTATGCTAATGAGAGAGGCCACGTGTATGTTAAGGAGATCACGTGCATGTTAAGGAGGTCACGTGCATGTTAATGAGGTCACGTGCATGTTAATGAGGTCACGTGTGTGTTGATGTGATCACGTGTATGTTAATGAGGTCATATGCCTGTTAATTGGGTCACGTGTACGTTAATGAGATCATGTGTATGTTAATGATGTCACGTGTATGTTAATGAGGTCATGTGCATGTTAACGAGGTCACATGTATGTTAATGAGGTCACATGCATGTTAATTATGTCACGTGTATGTTAACGAGGTCACATGCATGTTAATAAGGTCACGTGTATGGTAATGACGTCACGAGTATGTTAATGACGTCACGTGTATGTTAGTGAGATCACGTGCATGTTAATATGATCACGTGCATATTAATGAGGTCATGCGTGTTAATTAGGTCACGTGTATGTTAATGAGGTCACGTGCATGTTAATAAGGCCACGTGCATGTTAATGTGATCACGTGCATGTTAATGAGGTCATGCGTGTTAATTAGGTCACGTGTATGTTAATGAGGGCGTGTATGTTAATGAGGTCACGTGCATGTTAAAACAAGGTCACATGCATGTTAATAAGGTCACGTGTATGGTAATGATGTCACGTGTATGTTAATGACATCACGTGCATGTTAATGAGATCACGTGTATGTTAACGTGATCACGTGTATATTAATGAGGTCATGCGTGTTAATTAGGTCACATGTATGTTAATGATGTCACGTGTATGTTAATGAGGTCATGGGGATATTAATTAGGTCACGTGTATGTTAATGAGGTCACGTGTATGTTAACGAGGTGACATGCATGTTAATGATGTCACGTGTATGTTAATGAGATCACGTGCATGCTAATGAGATCACGTGTATGCTAATGAGGTCATATGCATGTTAATAAGGTCACGTGTATGTTAATGAGGTCAAGTGCATGTTAATAAGGTCACATACATGTTAATGAAGTCATATGCATGTTAATTAAGTCACGTGTATGTTAATGAGGTCGCGTGTATGTTAATGAGGTCACGTGCATGTTAACGGAGTCTCGTGTGCGCTAATTTGCACGAGGACGGGAGGTAAAAGGCTTCTCTCGAGCTCCATTTACCCCAAACCAGCGCCGGATTTAGGGCTGTAGCGAGACGCGTTCCTGCTCAATGCGACGTGTCCTGCAAAGCACGAGGGGTGGGATTGCTTCCGTCCGCAGCAGCACATCCCGGCCCCACCGACTGCGGAGCCCAAGGGTCCCATTCAGGTGTTTCACCGCTTTGTATTTGAATGCACAGGATTTTGAGTTTGTGCAAATTTCAGTGCAGCCCTACCCAACACTACAAGCCCGAGCTGTAAAAAACATCAAATCAAACCAACAACCAACAGCCGACAGGTCAGGCCGGGTCACTCTGGGGGTCACTTTGGGGCTGGGCACTGGCCCGAGGACCCAGCTGTGATTTCTCCTCTCAGAGCAGAGTCACCACCTCGCTTTGGTGGCAGGACCTGGCCCGAGTCCCACTGTCCCCAGGGCACGCTGACCCCAGCGGGGCTGCCCAGATGTCCCCAGGGCCGCACGGGCTCCGTCCCCTTTGCACCGTGTGACTTCCATCTTAAAACATTTCCAGTCCCCTCTTTGTTCCCTCTGTCCTGTCCCACGCTGCTCTGCAGCGTTTCCGTCCCGAACGAGCGCTGCCATTCCTCTGGAGCAGAGGAAGCTTTGTTTCTATGGAGAAAGTCTCTGTGCAAAAGCTTATAAAGAATCGTTGTACAAGGGAAATTTCTGTTGACTAAAATTAACTGACTTGGAGACAAGCCTGAGAGGATTTGAGTGGTCTCTTTTCCAGCATTTTCCAGTTATTTGGTACAACACTGAGCTGCCAAACCCTGCATAGAGGATTAGATTCCCCACTGAAAAACTTCCTTGTCAACCAAATGGTCATTTACAACTGAATGGGCTAATGCCACACTGATGGGGCACCTTCCCCGGTAAAATCTTTAGAGAGCTGAGGCACAACAGAACCTAGGAGAGGTTGTAAGTCTTTCAAATTCTCCTTACAAAGCTAATTCTTTGTGCTATTTAATATTGAGGAAGTGACTTGCAGAGCTGGGGCAGAAATGTTAACGGTACACGTTAACGAGGAAGTTCCTGCCTAGAGGAGACTCAGTAAGAGAAAAGAGCCACCGTTGTAAAGAATAGTTGTTGGTAGTTTATTTACAACAAAATGCAAGGAAAAATACAATATTAAAAATAATAAATAACTTGGAAAAAAACAGAAACTAAGTGATATGAGAAACATGACAGTCAAATTCTCCTGCTGAGCCTTGCACTATTTAACGTGCAGAGCAAATCAAGACTTGGTCCTTCTTCGATGGTGGTGATGTATTGCCTGATGTTGCCACCAGTGCTCTAAATTAAAGAAATTAATTACTGGACATACAGAATCACATGGCATTATCACAGAAATGAAATAAACCAATGAAACCTGTTTTAGTGACACCACAAAACTACAGGAGATTGTAATTCAATGACCATGCTGTTCATTTAAAGCAAAACATTGTTAGACTTATTTAGCAATTTTAACTTACACTTAGAAAACCAAGTCCAAACAATGGCAACAGAAAATCTCCTATCGACAAGATCTTGAATTCTCTCTTACTGCACTCACTAATTCATAAAGAGCATATACACTTGGCTTATTTCAAAGGATAACACATTGTTTTGAAGTTATAGTGCAGCAAGCTTCAAAGCAGTTTTAACAAAGTATAGCGGTCTTGTTACAAACTGAAATCCAAGGAACAAATATTTCAGTTTCAAAGTCTCTACAGCAGCAATTAATGCAAATTGGCTACTAGATGTCACAAAATCACCTTCCAGAATAATCAAAAAAGCCAAAGAATAAGGTCAAATAGTTTCTTTCCGTAGGATTTATCCAGTCCTTTACAAAATTAACCATTACATTCATAAGAAATCCCATTAAGTATGTGTTTCAGGAATGTGCTGCTCCTCACAACTTTTATGGGTCCCTCCCTTCTTGATTTATTAGGAGATCGACCCTTCTGAAGCTGCACTGAATTGCCAGTTGTTTTGTAATGATTGTTCCGTCCAAAATACATAAAAGTACGAGCAAAGCTGGGAGGAGGTTTTCATAGAAACCTGAACAAACTAATCACATTTTTTCTCTGAACTGTATTCTCCTTGATAAAAAATTCCTTGCCAAGTCCTAGCAGAGCTGTGTCACGGAATTCTTGTCACTGTGGCAGAGAAGAGGAACAGGGCTGTGGTGCCTGCTCAGCTTTGCTGCCTGGCACCGTGCTCTGAAGATGTACTCAGTGAATAATCACAGCTTTTATTTTGCAAATGAAGTGAAGAACACCGGCAAAACTCTCTATTTTAATCCTAATAAACATGTTTGGAAATATAACAGAAAGCACTGGGAAAAATCAGTGTTGAAATCAACCCCTTCGCCTCAAGGTGTTGCACTGAAATACTCAGACCTTCCTTCTCATTTCATTTTCTGTAGGTTTGTGTGTTTGCTGGGAATATTCTAGAAAAAGCTCTCTTACCCTAAATAGCAACCAAACACAAAAAAGCATTTAAAGATCAAATTGGCCAAATGGGTAATGACTGGTGGGGAAAGCAAGGCAGAACTCAGCAGCAGGTACTCTCACGGGCAGTGGAAACCTGGCGTGTTTGTTATCCACAGCAAGGACTCATTACAGATCTTTTAATTGGCCTTGGTCAGGCAGCAGCACGCAGGCAGAGTGGCTGTTGCTGACCCTCCCCGTGGCCAGTGCTGAGTCCAGCTGTGGGGTCACTGAAGTGGGGCACAGCAGGGAGGGTCCTGTCAGTCCGACACGCCAGGATCGCTCTCCATCTACTCAAATGTGCCCTGTTCAGGTAAATTGAGAATTTTCACACATGTCATATCGCCAAATCTACTTAATATCATCAGCAATGTACCCCCCCGGGATTGGAAATCAATCAGTTAAATATGAGTAAAGGTGTGACTGCTGTGGTCTAATGAGCTGTGTCAAACCCAGACACCAAAATGTAATATGGAAACAGCCACCCGTGAGCACAAGGACGCTGTGAACAGAGCGGAGCAAATCTGTCTTGGACAAATTAAAAATCCATTGAAACAGACTTTCAGGTGGAGCAGACCTGAACTATTTCTGTATGGGCCAAATTCAGGCAATGAGAAAACAACCAAGCAAAACTTTATGTTTTCAAAAGTTTCCCTTTGCTGCCAATGTTCCACTCTTGGTACTAAATAAATAATAATAATAAAAAGATTAGACATGATCCTATGATTCTGTAATCTGCACCCTTGTTAAGATAAAATCATAAACCAATGTAGGCAAGTTTTGTTTTCAGCATTACATGAGCTTCTTTTTAAACAAAGCCACCATCACCCATCAGGTTACCCACGACTTGGAGTTACCAGCTCTGGGAAGAAAAGCAAAGCCAAGCATGGACAGGACATGGGAGAATGCAGGAAGTCAGACCACAGCAAGCCTACAGAGAGCTCCTGGGTTTTGCTGGCTACAGGATTTTCACTATCAGACAAATAAACACTTGTTTTCAGTGCAGGTTGGCAGTGGAATTACTTCTGCTACTAAAACTACCCCCTCAATACCACACATTCCACATAACTCCTACTGCAGCCAGCCAGGAGTTCAGTGCAATTCAGCCACTGTGACCCAGGTGAGGGGCACCCCCAAACTGATTGTTCAATATTCAATGATAGCTCAGCTCTGGAGGACTCTCTCTTTTTTTCCAAATCCATACACCCTGTCAGTGGTGGTGCAAAGTAGCACCCGCTTTGATCATGATTCAGGTAAGAGCTGTCATTCCCTGGGAGCTGAATGTCACCAAGAGACAGGTACTGCAGCAGCCACTGAACAGCAACTTGTGGAAGAGAGCAAAGTGCCCCAAATCGGGGTCAGCAGGGAAAGGGTCTCACCCAATTTACACTTGGAAGAGGAAAGAAGGAAGAGACCACTCCTGCCATTTATTTTTCTCCTTCTTCCACAATCTACACTTCCCTCTGGGAAACATCCTTGTCTACAATTTAATTCCTGAGATTGAAGAGTGATTTCACACGCAGACCAGGAAGAGCACTTCTGGTTCCTTAACATCACCCACGATTCGTTTGCTTTTTAAAGTGTCTGATTTTGTCCCCCCTTCCCCAGACGAGGATCCAGCTGTCTGTCAGCACATTGTCCTGTTTAGGAAAGATGCAAGGCAGGAAAGAAAAAGGAGTCTCATAATTTTTTCCCTTTACATTCAAGGTCTCACAGCCTGACTACCACTCTTCTTCCAGTGAGGAAAAGACAGAATTCATTGGTTTTGCTTCTCAACTGGCACAATTCAGCTGCTTTTTTTCAGTGTCACACACACAACACCATTGATGAACACCAACACTTTGAGCTCACAAAAGGACAGGGGAGAGCTAGTAAAATACATTATCTACAAGAAATAGGTGCTTTCTTTTACAAATTCTGTGCAAGATAGAAATAGTTCAATGGCCTCAAAGTCAGTATAATTAATTACAAGTGGGGCTTTGATACAGTGATATTTTAGGTTTGAAAAAATTTGTGTTTTGTGTTTTAGGCCCCAAATCCTGAGTCATATTAAGCGAAATGTGGATCTGTTGGTGTTCAAGTACAATGAGTTACAGGTCAAAGGTTTATGAACACACAGGAGAAGCCTGAGAGTGGGAAGGATTTTAAAATTGGTTATAAAAGAAGAAAATGGGAGGGTTTTTTTCCTGTTAACCCTGCATTCTAGTTGGCACTAATTTGCCTCAAAAGTCCTTGGCAGATTTACTTAATACCTACTCCTAATTATAAATGCTGTGACCTAAATGAGGGTTTGCAGGCAGAATACTGCTACAGAAAGATTGATTTTCGTTTATAGCATCCCCTCAGACTGTTCCATTGATGTCAGTAAGATGCACCATATGGCTTGAAACACTACTTTAGGAATATATAAACTACTTTCTCTTGCATGCACTTTTCAGAAGGTTTTAAGGATCAAGTCTGAGGAAAGAAGTCATCTTTCCACATCGGAAAGATTATTTGAAGCAAAAAATAAAAAACCAAAACAACCAACAAACCACCACGACCTTTGTAGCAATCGAGTTATGTCACTCTCGCTGTGGCAGACATGGCTTATCAGGAGGAAACATGCAGGGTTAATTTAAAGGTTTTTCTTCGATGGATCTGGAAGAGTGAGAGTTTCTGGAGCAGACTTTTTCCGAGGCCGATCTTTGGGGACTGTTAGGAAATCGGGAGCATCTGTGGAGAGAGGAGTCGATGGAGCACTAGATGGAGCACTGCGGGTTGAGGAAGGCATGGAAATGTTAGAGATAGAGATTGCCGGTGGGAAAATCCCAATCTTCTTGTTGGTAGCTTCCTGAGTGGCTCGTTCAAACTCTCGGACTTCATCCATTGTCATGTCTTCAACGCGAAGGGATGAAAGACAAAAGTATGTTAGAATAATTTCAAATAATCATTTCATTAACTCAGTTACACTACTTCCATCCGAATTCTAAATCAGGGAATGATTGCTTATCGTGCATCTCATTACGTGATTCTCCACATGAATGCCACCCCATTGTAATGCACCGACTGGAGCACAAAAAGCACAATGTAAAGGAAACAAAGTTTTAAGTACATTAATCACGTACTAATGGTTCTTCTACCTGGCTATGAGCTGAATAAAGATTGCTGCCTCTGTAATTGCTGGGAAAATCCAGTTTTCCACAGGCATGTAAAGAGTGGATTTGGATACACAGTCAGCAGGTAGAATTTTTCAGAACTTCAGACAAGATACAACCGAAAGGGGTTTTCAATTTTTCATTTCGATTATGAGCCCAAACAGGCAAAGGGTTGTCAGGGATTTCTTCATTTGCTGTAATTGTCAAGGGATGAAAAATTCTCTCTCCTTCCATTGACTTGTAGCTGCAGCTGCATGCGCAGGACCGAGCCTGTTTTGCTTTTCCACGAATAATGCCTAAAGAATTCCCTCTCACTTGATAAAGACACGAAGTGCCTTCCAACTTTCTATCCAGAAATTTCACTTAAACACTGATGGTCAAGTGACAAATCCACCGCTCAATTCCCTGCAAAACGGAGGCGAAACGAGATGAGAGATTGAAGTCAATGCCATGGAAAATCGGGTCCCCAGGACGTGTCCCGCAGCTGCCAGGGGTGTCCCGGTGCTGTCGAATCCCACAAGAGGGCAGCGCGATCCCAGCATGGACGGGCTGTGCCTGAGCCGAGCCGTGCAAAACTTCCCACAAAATCCCAAGGGAATGACATCTGCTACAAACTGGGAAGTTGAGCAGAAAATCAGGAAGGCTCTTCTGGAACCTGCTGCTCCATGTCTGCAGTGCCTGCAAGACGCCCACCGAGCCAACTGAAGGCAATATTAAGATTTTTGCTGAATGTCACATTAAATTCAGAATTTTGAAGTATTTCATTAAAACATTTATAGATTCTTTGAGCCCTGAAAGCTCAAAAACCTAGAAATAAACCAGTACTCTTCTAATCAATTAAAAAGTCTCACATATTTGGGTGTCTGAGGCACAGGACTGGCAGTGGGAATTACCACATGTGTGACAAAATCCTGTCCTTCCAGGACATGGATGCTTTTTAACACCACCCAGCTGCAGACATGGACAACCTTAGCTGCAAAAGTTATGTAGCAGCAGCTTTATGCTGTGTTACAACATCATATTAAATAAACAAAAGCATGCATGGTGCCAGCTGCCTTCACTCTCCCCTGCACCACATTCCAGGGACCTTTCCAGCCCACGCTGCCATTATTAGGAGTGAGAACGGTGCCTATTTTCAAATCTGAGGGAAGTGGTGGCAATAAACAGATGGTCCCAGAGGAACTGTACCTACTCGTGTTGGAGAGAGATCTGAACCTGTTTTGCTGGTTTACATTTCGTTTCACACCCTGTAGCAGTGTGTGAGTGTTTCTGCACTCAAAGGGTCCCAAACCCCACTGATATCACAGGGATTTGGATTGAGGAATTCTGGACAACGTGAACCAAAAGCTGTCTTGGACAAATGAAAGGGGGCAGGAAGGTTTCTAAGTGCACTGGCCATTTAAGTGGAGTCTTCTTGAGTGGAGCCACCAAAAAGCTCTCCATTTTCAATTCAGGCATGAAATACTTCAGTTGACTTTTGATTTTTAGTTTATATTTGCTTTTAATTTCCTTCTGCTCTGATATACAGTCAAGTAAAACAGTTCTTACGCTGAGCTAGGAAGGCTCAGATTCTCTTTTTTTCTCATTAATAACAACTTCTCTTCTGACCTCAATGACAATTTTTCCACATGGAAACTACAGATGGCAGACTTCATTCAGAACCAAATCCTGAAGGGTAGAGCCAAAATCTGAATTAATTCTCCACTAAGGAGTAACTTTGATGTCAGTGAAGCTGCTGTGTTACAAACACAGGAATTACCATCCCAGGGACTGCTCAGACAAAATCTCCTCAGGCTGGTGACAAGTGGCACTGAGAAAGAACCAAGGAAAGACCTGCAGCCCTTCAGGCCTTGCCTCATCACTGAGTTCAACAGCACCATTAGTAGAAATAATGGCATAATGACATTTTAAGAGCAAAGGCCACTGCACCTTTTCTATTTGCAGAGAGTAACAATCTCTAATTTTAGGCCTCTACTTGTGGTGCCCAAATTAGGTAATTAAATACTTTATGAAATTTCCATTTCTTTATGGATCAATGAACCTACACAGAAACCTGCCCTTCTCCACATTGTTATATACTTCTGAAAATACTTCCCACCTTGTTGGTAGCTAATCAATAACAGTAACATTAAAATTACCTTAAAAAGAGTGAATAATTCATTAGATTTTTTTTTTCCTGGTAAAACAAAGAATTTTGTGAGTCCCATAGAAATTTTCCACTCCCCATGTTCCTGGCTTTTTGACTGGACCACTGTGAACTCCTGCATTTTTAACTATTCAAAGAATAGAAAGTAAAAATCCTCTTTAACTTCCTCTTTATGCATCCAACTGAAATTTGAGCTTCGTGTTTTCCTGGAAGACAAGGAGCTGTGTATGAGCCCAACCCCACCCTTGCTTACATCAGTGGCAGGTTTACAGTGCAATCCAAAGGCGGGATTGCATTTCATGGAGAAAGATTCTGTTCCTACTGAAGCAAAACCTCCCCAAAATTCCACTGACTGATCAGCAATTGCTGGCTCTTCTCTGGTCTGTGCAGGTTTATTAGCTGAGGATGGGCAATATGTTTTAAAAATCAACATACTCTTGCTTTGGCATGGCTCTCTATTTCATCCACAGTAGATGAATGTTGGTTGCAAACTTTAATGTTGGTTTTTTCATGCATATTTTTCTCGTATTCTCGAACATCATCCATAGTCATATCTGTAAAAAGTCCAAAATTGTTGGCATTTTCCATTGATTCAGTGCAAACTTCATTTTTTTTTCCTAAGGAGAAGGTTCTAGAACACAAAGTCTTTCAGCAGAAGCCAACAAAGGATTTTTAAAAAAGCAAGGAGCAACTAGCTTTATGAAAATTGCCTCATAAAGGTAGTTGTGTCAGCCAAGGAAGGTGCAAGGTTAAGTCAAAGGGAGTCAGAGAACAGGAAGGAGTGGAAATTGTTCAGGAGTATCCGTGTCATGTACGGTAGGCAGGAAGTACTGAAGTGCAGGCCTTGGCAAAGGCCAAGATCTTCTAAAGAGATTTTAGAAGATCCTTTAGAATAAAGGACAGATACAGAAAAATTATAAATATTTACTTACCTTTCCAGCACTTGCAAAAAGAGTTTATGTTAACTTTGCGTTGTACATCTGATAAGCAGCAACCACTCTTAGTGTTAGAGCCCATACCAGTTTAGATTCCAGAAACGAACACTTACTTGTACTGGTAAGTGAATGAATAATGATCACCTAATGGTTGTGTAGCCTCAAGAAATTCAATAAATTAAAAGAATTAGAAATATCCCACAAATCAGGCTGATCCCACCAGCAGGATCATTGACCAGTGCCCAGCCTGGCTGGTGGTGTCCAGCCAGCAGAGTGGCAGGTGCTGTGTGACACCAGGCAATGATGACACATTTAACAGGATTTGTCATCAATCACCACTCCAGCAAAAACACAAAGAATCCAATAACTGACTCGTGACCTTACTCTTCTGAGTATTCCCATGCTTTCTATAAATCCTCTTGGGAGTGAGGAGTCAGAACAGGAGGGGTGTCAGGTTTTGGTCTGTTCTTTACGATGATTTGGAAACTTCAGAGCCTTGTAAAAACAGCCATCAACTCCTTACCCAAAACACTTACAGAGCATTTTATTAGCCCAGTCTACTTGCAGTGGGTGCCCCTTTGGTCATGCACACTGTGATCTGCTTTTGAGGCTCCCATTTTTCTCAAGTTTATTATGTGCCACTGGGATTTGGGAATTCTTGTATCACACCACTCCTTGTTCTGGGCTATGGGGCTCCTGCTGCATTTTACAAGGCAGCTTTTAAGACAAGCTACAACTTCAGCTGTTAGAGTGGCAGCACAATGTCATAACTCATCAGTAAAAAGAAATGCAGGCTAAAATTTTGGCCAAAAAGAAACATGGAATACCACTAACTTGTACCCTTTTCAGTCTTTTACTGTTATCTGGAATGAGAAACAAGCTCAGAAGCCGTGTCAGGAACATGCTGGGATGCATTTTGCCAAGCAGAGAACATGCTCTTTATTAGTAAGTAACACTGAGAAAATAGAGTTTCTTAATAATAAAGCTAAATACAGTTTAGTAAATGTAATGACAAAACACATTCATACTTACAGGGTCAGTAACAGCAACCAGTCATTAACATAACATGTTCTTTATTATACTGATTATTTGGTTCAGTTTAGCTGACTACCATAATCTCCAGGTCTTACTCAAACTTTTATTTTAAAAGGTGGTAATAGACAGTATAAAATGATATATTTGATGCTATATCTGAGTCCTTATTCATATCTATTTTATTAAGCCCAGATTTTTTAGGTTTTGTACTTAGCTGGATAATTAAGCTTTAAAAGTACATTATATTAGCTAGCAAAATGTCTCACTCTGACAGCAAAAAATCCACAAGATAATTGTGCATCACAATATTTCATTTGTGGAAAGAGTATTTTTGATAGGGTGATTTCAAACTTGGGAAGAGAGGTTTTTGGGAAGGAGACTTGGTTTTTGAGCTAAACCTATTCTGTAAGTTTGACTTCATGGCTACTCATTTGTCATCATTATCAGTAACTCTCCTAAAGTGCAGCTGACACTTTGCTTCCCAGCAACATTCTCCACGTCTCACTGTATAGATATTTTGGGTAGATTTGGAGCAAATTTATGGGCTCGATTTTTACATGAAGTCAGGCTGCTTTATTTAAAGTAACCAGTTTCCCTGACTTCGTACAGGAAAAAGAATGGATCACTCTATTTCAGGTAAAAAAAAGAAACAAATCTAAAATTAATAAAAATAGCTCTGAAGGACTGTCTCTCACTGGATATAAAATTCTCTTACTAGTTTACAGCTATCCCAAAAGAAAAGATATTTTTAGCAATTTTCAGTATGTTTATGACCATTACAGCACAAGATTTTCATGCAGTATTAAATTGATAAGAACACTGTGATTTCAAAAGCAATTTTTTCTCTATTTCCAAACAAGGAGCCCACTGAGTTCGTGGTTAAATTCCAGTGTCCAGTTGTGCAGGGCTGTGACACCTCGGGGATGTGTTTGCAGCAGTGACTCTTCCTGAGAAATGCAGAATGGTTCTGAGTTCTGATGAGAGAGGTGTCACTCACCCACGAAATGCCCAAATCAGTGTTTCCTGAAGCTTAAGGAGGGTCTAAAAAAACACTCTAAATGTATTGCCAAGTTCTTATGATGTTACAGGACTGTCTCAGAACCTGCTTTAAGAGTATCTGTGATTATGGATACGTCTACTGACAATGCATGTAAAAGGCACAAACCCAGTGAGCTTATTTTATACAATGTAATTTGCTGGTTTGATATTCAGATTACTCTGTCCTACTGGAAGTGCCCATATTCCCACAGCTGGCTCGTGGATTCCCAACACTTTTTGCATGCAGCTGCTGCTGAATCAGACCCAGTAGGCTTTATGCTTATATACATCTCATTTTCAGAAAAGCTCTATATTTTACTTGTTGCGATCCATACCAATAGTTTAAAACTTTCCTAAAAAGATGGAAATGTGTTGGATCAGAGGCCTTAGGAGTTTGCAGTATGGAAATGACTGCATGTTAATGCAGCCTTAAGAAGAAGCTTTATTCAAGCCTGCAGGAGGTTCTCCATACAGATGACTCCTGCCTGCCTGCAGTGCAGGGGAAGGGCACTGGTGCAGGTACACTGGGGATGCTGGGATGTGCAGGCATCCCTGGATGTTGCCTCCTGGCTGCCTAAATCCAGCATCCCTAGAAGTGTTCCAGGACAGGTTGGATGGGGCTCTGAGCAACCTATTCTAGTGGAAGGTGTCCTTGCCCATAGCAGGAGGGTGGAAGGGGATGATCTTTAAGGTCTTTTCCAGCTGAAACCCTTCTGGAATTCTATGATTCTATGCTCCACAGAAACTGAACATAGTTCCATCTCCTTCATGAACAACTCACACTAGGACCTGATGATCCATGAAGGCAAGTGGAAACCTGCTGTTAATTGTTTTAAGCTTTGCATGAGCCCTTTCAAGTGGGCTAAATTTGGGGGACACTTACCATACCACTCATCCACCCAGGCAAACGCCTGCCGGTGACCGATCAAGAGGATGTCTCTGACCACCTGCAGACAAGGAAAGGGTTAAAGGCCTCAGCAGCAAGAAAACATCTCACAAAAGTAACACTGGTACTTTTCTGTGTCTTTCAGCAGAATTGCACGTGAAAAACCCTCTGATAGTTTTGTGTCTAAAAGGCCATGTTGGCTCTGAAGGGCTCCTTATCCAGCTTCCCACTGGAAGCACATCTATTGCCAATACTGGATCATGTTAGCATGGCTTTGACTAGCATGGGAATCCATTTGGGAACATGTACAGAATCCACTAATCTTTGGGCAATTAGACATTCTGGATCTCTTCTTTTTCCTTCTTAGCTTTTTAAACATGTGGAAGGTCAATACTGGGAAAAATCTTATCACTTGGCTGTTAATGCCATTCATTAATTGATTTTTTACTAGAATGATTGGAAAACTTTCCCACTATCTGTTTCCAAGGAATGCTGCACCTCATTGCTATGTGTATGGGACCTGTGTACTCATAAATACTTCATCTCATGTATTTGTCACAGCACTGGAAATGTTATTGATGGTTTTTCTCAACCTTAGACCTGAGCAGCTCCAGGCTCTGTCAAGTTTGTACCCCGAGTGAAGTCCTTGGCTCTGCTCCAGGTCTTGCAGACCTTGTGAGAGGTCTGAACTCGGCCAAGCTCCCAGGTTTCTCCACAGCCACAGTCACATTCCTGTGAGTGCTCAAGTTCTGCTTATGAGAAGGATAAGAAACAGCTCCTGTTTCACTGACCTTGTGTACAAATTGCTCTACTCTGGTTTGAAGTCCCCAGACTTCAAATTTCACAGTCACAAGTTTGTAGGAACACATAATTGGCTGATGGGTCTCTCTCCAGCCTTCTTTCAATTGGCCTCTCCCAGTTTTCTGTGACTTGAAATATTTGGGATCCTGCAAAACAAAGAAAACATACAGGGAAATGCAGGAGGGGAAATTGCGTTTGTCAGTGTGCTAAAGTAAATGTTTTGATAAGACATAAAATATTAAAACATGCTGATAAACATTATGAAAAAGTAATAGGAAATTGACTTAAACACGCACTAGGATATCCTAAAACCAACCCTGGCAGTGATTCAATGGCAGCATATTCTTGGAGATGCTCTGACAATCGTATCACCTAGGATGTTTTCTGCTATAAGGAAATCTGTTATTGCAAGTCATTACAGTGCAGTGCACTCCAAGTGTTATTTATGGCCTCGGAAAAAAAATGTGACTTCTTCAGAGCCTGCCTTTCCACTGTCCCTCAGTATGAATTTGTTGTACTTTCTACCCATGCCTGAAATTGTGTCCAGTTGGAGCTCTGACACTTCAACGCTGACCCTGACAATGTCATTTGCAGTTTAAGTGAACTTGTACACCCTAAACTAAGTAGGAAACTCTTTCAGTTTAGCCAGCTCTGGTTATAACTGAGTTGTGAGAAAACACTGAGTAAGTCCAACTCTCTCTTTCAGGAACTGGGAAATCAAAAAAACTGGTGTTGAAATTCATCTTTAAAGTTTACTTTCATCTGCACAAGATACAGTTTTATCTATGAAAGTGTTATTTTCCATATTGGTATAATTCTATTTCCCTTTGTGTCCAATCCTGCTAATTATATCTGGTAAACAGAAATAATTGTCAGTTAAGCACTGACTGTCAGAACTTGAAAATTATGTCATTTCAGAAAATTCATAGTGGAGCTTCTCAAATCTGTCCTGAAGAACAACCACCAGTGCTCAGCTGTGTTCTTGCCTCAAAGCTGAGGTCTGGGAAGATTCTTTGTTATAAAAGCAGTTAAACATGTATTTAAATATGTGCTTAAATTATGCATTAAATGGATGACAATCAGGAGCAAAACTAACAAAAAATTGGTAAGACTACTCTGATCTTAATTTTGTTTCATTCAGTGTGAGTTTATGTAGCATTCAGCATTCCTGTTTCCTCCTGTTTATTTATCTCCTGACTTCTGGTTTTATCCATAAACTGAAGCTCTGCCATGAAAGCTCCTCTACAAACCCCTGATGAGGTGATAGTCTTTCTTCTCTGTGAAAGTCACTGCTTTTATTGCTGACACAGGCTTTGCAAAGTGGAGACTTTGAGCTCGCAGTATAATAAGGTTTCAATGTTAAATCACCATAAAAACAATTCAGCATCATCATTTATCAGAGCAACACCCCCTGTATGGCACAGCTCATGGTCACAGGCTGCTGCCAATCTTCTCACCCAACAAAGCTCAACGACAGATGGATTTACAAATTTTCTGGTTGAAAGAGTTGTTTTATAATTGATCATTGCCTGAAGCAATCAATATAACAATAATACTAATAAAGAGAAAAAAGGGAAGAACTAAGACATAATATTCAGAAAGATGCAACATTTTAGTAGGAGGTTCCTTGAATAAAGAAATATAAATACAGAAAATATGATTTCAAATATTCCTGCAAAATATTCCAGTGTAAAAAAGGTATCTCTAAAAAGGAAAATAGTTTCCTGTTAGGCAGGGCCTGCTGTTTCTTACACACACACACGGTGCTGGTGTGATAGAGCCTTGATTCAGCATTTTAGATATGCACTTTAATAACTCTGAGTGTTGTACTTTATAACCCTTCAGAGATACCCAGATCTATAATGGAATAACTTCAGTGCAGTCCAAAGGGATGTAATGTAATCAATTTGAGTCAGTATCAAATATTGAGAATTTCTAAATAAAAATGAACTAATGAATAACTGCCCTGCATCACTGCTTGGTCACAAGTTTTATGACTTGGGTCTGGTTTAGTTGGGTGGGTTTAACCCAGTAGACAAGGGCACACACAGTGGGAATCAGTCTGAACTTGGTGGCCCACAAATCACCCACAGACTGCAATGCCACTCATCCACGGCCTCACTCCCAGGTGCAAATTCCCTTAACAGCACCCAGACGTGGCACCTCTGCATCCCTTAGTCCTGTCCCTTTCTCCTGAAGGACATGGGGATTAGTCACAAATTGGCTGGAGAGCTCCACAGGAAGAGCCAGACGATGACGGACCCTACGGGCAACTTACATCCAACAGCTCTTAGGGAAATTCCTGCCTCTCTGAAAACATTAACATATTGATACTATAAAACTGCAGACTGATGAATGGAAGCCAGGCCTCAGAGGAACAGATTTCCAGCCTGCTGTATGAAAGATCAAGGTGTTAAGAGATTTTACTGAGTGCTTGCTCAGCGAGCTGGGACTCAGAGGCTGCACAAAAGCCAAGCAGGGAGATGTAAGACACACTCTGACATTGGGCAAAGTGAACCTGAGAATTCAGGGTCTGGGCCACCAATTTGAAGGGCACAAGAGTTTGACAGAGGTGAGCTGTTGCAAGGAAAACAAATACCACTGGGCTTTAACCCAGATGCTAAAAAATTAGGTGTTTAACAACATCTTGGACTATTTTAGAAAGACACGAATTCTGTTTCATCAATTGCCTGTGCTATGATCACACAAGGAAGACTTTAGGGGTAGAATCTCTACATTAATCTCTGTATTTCACATGTAATTACACCTTTCTTAGGCCTCTGCTATTGACCATGGGGAGTATGCCATGCCAGAGAGACCCTGGTGGGACCAGGACTGCTCATCCTTTGCTCTTCAGTGCCTGCTCCAAAGCCCACTGAAATTAATGAGAACTTGGACAAGAATGACTTTATGTGCCTAACTCGTGGGTTCAAACTGCCAGATGAAGACTCACAGCCTGGAATTCCTTTTGCAATTAGACATATAAGATCCTTCTAAAACAAAAAATGAAGTTGGGCTGATAAATTTTCATTAAAAGCAAGTAGAAATGATATTGGTACCCAGCACTGCTTCTCTAGGGAGGACTCATGGCACATGTGTTTGAAACATTTCTGTCTGTGACTAGAAACTGGGCAAGCTGAGCTTTGCTCTGACCCCACTTTTATGTTATTATTTACATCATTAATTTTGTGTGTGCCTTATTTTTGCTTTTAGCCACCCATTCCTTTCTTCCTAGAGAAGGCATCATCCAAAGAACACTGGGTCTGTTCACTATTTTCCCCTTGATTTATCTACTGGCAAATCCTCAATCTGTTTTAAATGTAATGGCATAGCTAAAATCTTTTTGTTTAAATAACCTTCTCGTCCTTTTATCAGACACAATTTATTAGGAAAGCCCATCTGGCAAATCCTTTTGCTAGAGGAGCAAAACCTCCTCTGTATTTGCAATACATTATTGCCAGGTGCAGAGTGATTTAAAAATAGCACTTCTGCCAACAGAGCAGAAACATCATAACCCATGAGCTGGGCTTAGTTGAGAATAAAATGTAAAATTACAATGAAATAAAAGCCCTTGTGTGCTGGATATGGTTTCAAACACAACACTCTCCCAGGGTTTACTACTTAGACCACAAGTCGTGGCTCACTGTGGTTATTGTTGGAGTCTATTATTTATCATTTAACATTTATTTACTTCACTTTCCTCACGGACATCACGGGCGTCACACGTGGAATTGTAATGCCCTTTCCAGGAAGCAAACACCAACACAGCACTGGGTTGTTGCAATGCCTTTTCAGAATTAATCCTGAAATGTTGCTTTGTACTTTGAGTTTAACAATGAAATGTATTTGTTGTTTGCAGCCTGGTCCTTCTTCTGTCTCCACTTGCTGCTCCTGTGGCCATTCCAGCACGGGCAAAGGCCCCCAGCTGAACCTGCTGCCAGAGGTGAAAGTGCACCCTGCTCATGCCACACATCCTGTTCTCTCACTGGAAGTACCCAGATGTCCCTGAAACAGATCCTTCCTTCCTTTTAATACCTGGATTAATTTTTTCAGACTCCTATGGCAATATCACGGTGCTTTTGAAGTGCAATCGTTTTCTTTCCCTCTTTAAGCTGAAGACCATTTTGTTTGATCTTGAATTTCAGAACCAATCATGGGTTTAATACCTGTCATCTGGCATTTCAGCATCAGTTGTAGTTGCTGGGTTTTGGATTTCAGGTTTTATAGCCAGGGCTCAGGAAAGATTTGTTGATGCAAGGATGCTGCTATGGACATTTACGTGGAGTCATTTCTTAAGGACTTTTTTTTAGATTTCCATTAAATGGTATTTTCTGGAAGAGCCAGCTAAATACTTTACAATTGTAAATATTGGGACAGTTCTGAGGTGTTAAAATGTAATAATCCAGCCTTTATGTAAACTCAAATACTAAGTGAGTAAGGAAAAGGAATTATTCATATTTTTGCTATATGCTGCACCGAACTCCTGTGCTGACACGGTTCCACACTCACTGGAGGGCTGAGGGAGCTGGATTATTTCAACTGCCATCATTTACTGATGTGACAGAGGTTTTGTTACTCTGAAACCACCTGGACAGGGGTAGAATGGACCTATCACAATGCAGCTGTGCTAAAGGAGAAAAGCCAGCAATGGAAGAAGAAACTGCAGCAGCTGCACGGAATCTGTTTGGAAGTAGCCTGAAAAGTTTATTCCATTTGTCCAGCTCTCCGTTGCTTTGTTATAAACAGGAAATGAAACATTGTTAGTTCTGAGAACCTGAATATGTTTGTACAGAACATTTTGCTCAGTAGCTCACATCCACGGTAAATGTTTCATTTCATAAATGATTCACTGGAGGCCCTCACTCCTCAGCATAGCTCAGTTTTATTCTTTCCTATAATTCAGACAAATATATCTGTCTATATGGGGAACACGCGATGGCTGGTACATATTCATCAATGGTAAAGTCACAAGGAAATGACTCCACAAAATGTACAACTGCTCTTACCTGCAGGCTGGCACATTCTCTGTACAGAAATATAAAATCCTGTATTTGATGCAATATGCACATCCAGATTTGGAAACACATGTGGCTCCTTATGGACAAACAGGCAAACCTGTTAGCTTGGATCTAGAATCAACCTTTGTCCATTTGGATCATCACATTTAAATTTCTCAAAACTTAAAAGATTAGGCCCATGCTTGTAAAAAAAACCCGGTATGTAAGATGTGGCTACTTCACAAAGGAGTTTGTAGATGGTCATGAAGTTAAAGTGAAGTCACCTGCTTTGGGATACCTGAATTGCTGCAGTTATACCTTCTCCAGCCTTCTGCAAGGGCAGAAATCAGTCCACCTCCCCGAAAAGACAGAATTGGACTCTGTAAGTGTTTGTAATAGCTCACAAAACTGTCCTCTGATTCACTATTGACTTGGTGTTTTCAGTCCTTCTGCGCACACCGACAGATAAACCCTTCATCCTTAAGGGAATTCCAATCACTTGGATGATTCTGTTCAAGACATCCCTCAGTATTACTGGCAGAGGTTCCCTTAATATGTCCCTCAATGAAACAATAGCTCTCCTTAAGCCTCCAGCTAACTGGATTCTTCACTTTTCAATTTTAGTTAATATTTAGAAGGAGAGAAAAGCAAATATGCACAAAGTTGAATTCATTTTCCCTTCAATCGTTAGGACATTTTTATGGAACCCTTTTCCTCTCTCAGCACTGGTCAGAATGAGCTGTTCAATTCAAATGGAATATTATGCATACAAGGATGGTTTATACATTTTGTCCTTTTATGTGTGAATCATTATTACGTAAATGAAAATGGAATCTGTTTAAAAGATTCATGTCAGGACGACTGAAAAACTATTTTTTAGATTGTAGGTGGCAGGACACAGAGAAGGGTGGCTTTGTCCCTCTACCATCAAGCAAGCAATGGAAGTCGTGTGAGAAGGGTTTAAATTATTTAAGCCACTCTCTAGTATGCAGTAACACAGCTAAATAATGACATTTGCTGTTAAAAACTGAAGTGTGTTTTTAATTGAAGAGGGATGTGCTTTCGTCGGGATATAAAGAAAATTAAAGCTCATTTCTAGAAGCTGCCAAACATGCTGACCCTGATACAGAACTTGCTTTATTTTAAGCCTGTGAAAGAGCCACTGAAATGAAGAGATTACTGACATGCCTGAAGTTAAAATTGTTCTCATTGGTCTTTCTGGATGGGAGTCAGGACATTTATCCTGTGGGATCTAATTGTTAAATCCTGAGGATTGCACTTCACTTTTAATCTTTAAACTTAGTATCAGTTCAGATTACACGATCTAAAAGCAGCCAAATTGTTGTTATTAGTGCAACTAAAATACCTTTCAAAAGCTTACACTAACTGGGTTTAGTTATCTCTGAAGCTGCTCTTTGGGAAACACAAACCCTTTCTCATTTGCATAGAATTACTGTTCTGATTGAAAACAGACGGAAATTACATTTACAAACATTAAAGGTCTTTTTATAGTCTCTAAATTATGTAAGAGGCCTCATCAGAAATGGGAATTTGGCTTCATGTTTGTCATATGGTAGCATAAAAACCCCACAGTTAGTAAACTTTGGAAGACTCACTATTTTCAACAATTATTAATTCACTATCAGTTACAGCATGTGCACAGTTAAATGCTGAAGGTGTTCTTACTGCTCTGTATGAATTCTTAAACAGAATTTGGTAGTCAACAGAAAAATCATCCATCAGCACAGAAAAAAACAACAGATGCTGGGCTATTTTTGTTGTTTAAACCCATATAAAATTCAATTTTGCTTGGAATCAGGTCTTTAAATTTATCTTTGAAATAACAACACAAAGACTCTGAAATGCTTTTCTCCTTTAAGACGAGGCTGTTTTTCTGTATCGTGAGATTAATCATAGGGAAATCATGCTTAATAGTTGGCTATTAAAAATGAGCAGGAAAGTTGCAAAACTGGATGTTACCTTCGTGTTTACAGTTTCTGAAGTACAGAGACTGAGATGAAAACTCTCACAGGATTTCTTTTAAGTACAGTCAAATGCTGACCCACTCCATTAGCAGCTCATTCCTAAATGGAGCCGGAGTCAGATAAGATGATGGGACCAATAAGCTGTTCCATGAGGTGTTATATAATTTTTGGTACTAAACAGATGGGTTTCATTATCTAAGGAAACTAATAAAATGACTTTTCATCCTACTGTAGACTCAATTTTGGTTTATGACCCGTACATAGCATTCAAAATAGGATCTATATAAATGGAAGATAACAAGTACTCAGCTTTTTTAGTCCGAAAATCATGTCTCCTGTAGTATAGAAATATATTCCTTGGCAAGTCTTCACTTTCTATCCTAAAAATGATTATGTAGTCTCGTTTTAGATAGTTAAACAGCTGCCATACTCACTGCCAGCTATGAATATAGACTTGGCTCCAGAGGCAAATCATATCTCCAAAATTAAATGTGAGCATAGATCCGATCATTCCTCTCTAGCTGCTTATTGTGAACCATCATTTTTCAACTCTGAGATTAAAACATTGAGACCTCATCTTGATTTGCATGGTGGCTGCTGATTTCAAACAGTGAATTGCATTGACCTAGAAGAAACACTCTCTTCAGAGATGCGCTCCATCAAATATACATGGGAGCAATTTCCGAGGGAATTTTCAGAGAGTGACTGTGCCTGCTGCCATTGATGCTTTTTGGCAGATCTGCTGCAGTCTGCAGTGTGCTTCAGTCCCTCTTGGTCTTGTGTCATTGCTCCCCTCAAGCAACTGTGCATCAGCCCTGGTGTCACTGCAGCACATCTGTCCTTTGATGGGCTTGGGCACTTTGTAGGACTTACTGTTTGGGGAGGGATGCAAGTAAGGACAGCAGGGATGTTTAAAATGGCTCAGACCTGCAAACTCTTCACTGAAGAGTTCACATGCAAAGAAAAGGCCTTTTCTACTTTGGGCTAATTCAGCTGCATATCAAAGGTCTGGTACAGGGTGTGTTCTGATAAGGGTAGGAAACCATTTCAAAAGGAATCATCTGCTAAAGAAAGTGTCGGGCAATCTAGACAGAGAGGCTGCTATCTGCTTCCCCTCAGACCAAAAGCTTTTGAAATGTTACTGTCCAGCAAGATTTCATACAAAAATAAAATGTTTTTGATTCCTATCCAGGCTTTTCTGAAGCCTCTTACATTTCCTTCCTCTCCAGTTCACAGCTGTCTCTTACCTCTGATTCCTTGTAATAGCGCTCGGGAATTTCATCGCTGGCAATATCAATAAAGCAGACTTCTCGCTCCAGATCTTTAGCTTCTTTGTCAAAAATCTGCAAGAGTTAAAGAAAATCAAGGCTGTTATAAAACAACACCCTCATAAAATCCACCTGGAATAATGGTGACAAGCAGTTTTGATGACTTGTGCAACAGAATGTATTTTAGGCTTTTGCCTGAACAGCTTTGTGTGAGATACTCCAGTTTTTGCAGGAACATGGTCACATTCTTCACCCTACTGCACACATCGTGAGCACTCCCTGCTCCCACTGCTGTTCTTCCTTGGATTTTTTGGAATGGAGACTTTGATTACAAACAGTAAAGTCAACAATTTGGATTGGTTTTAGTGTATTCTCCTAGCTTTGTACTAGAGTCCACCACTGACTCCCTGGACTTGGGGTGTTTCTACTCTTTTCCCTCTAAGGACTATAGCAACGTGCAGGTATTTGCTGGGAACACTCAGCATAAATTGTTGTCACACAGAATCAAAATTTTGGTTGAACTGCCTCAGTGGAAGCTGCAAGCTTTCCTTATCCATCCGTGCACACACATTTCAATCCCTTAGGACCTGGTTTGGAACACCAAGTCTCTTGTTCTATGCAAGGCAAACGATGGGGATATTTTGAAAAGCCAGGTCATTTGCAGCTGCAGCGCAGTATCCTCCTGTGCCTGTGTCCATAAGTTAATTATTTAGGCACCTCAGTGACCCACGTGGCTTATGCTGTGTCTGCAATACATTTCCCTCATGATTCTGAGACTTGGAAACAGCGCTGAGTTCAAAGGCTACCATGAATTAGTGCCATGAAATTCAAGGAAGTTGTGCATCCACTGTCAGGATCAGTAACAAGCTCACGATGTGCTTTTTCCTTTGGGGCACAATGTTCTATAGCTGACATTTCCAGGAAGCATAAATATTTTTGTTTTCTTTCTTTTTTTTTTTTTTTAATAAATGCAGTGAATGCTCTGTTGATTTAATTTCATTCTAGAGGAACAGATAAAAATACAAAATGCCAGCAACTCTTTAGTAACAGGAATGCTGCTTTGTTATTTCTGAAAGCATTGGGGCTGCCCATTTAAAGCACCCAAAGTGAGCAATGGACTCCAGTGAACATGGGAACCAGCTGGGAAGAAGAACATTGCTCAGAAAATCATCCTTCAAGTACAGGAAAAGCTGAAGTTTGACTTTACAATTTTAACTTGTCTTGGTAGTGAATAAAACAGGCAACACTGAAAGCTCACTGAGCTGCAAGTAACATGTTCACACATCTGAAACTGCAGAAGAACTGAGAAAGAGAAACTCCAGCCTGGTTTTATTTGTATTATTTCCATTCTCCAATCCTTGTTTTGCAAAAAATTATGCTGATTATTTGAACAAATTGGAGCTGGGCAGTCCTTCCCCTGTAGTGCTCCTTCTCTGAATTGGGTACATTGATGTAAATCACTTCTGTGTTTTTATATATAATATAGGTCACTCTTTATAAGCTTGCTCACTTGCTTTTTTCCTAAACAAATTCAGAAGTACAGAGCAGCCCCTGATGAAATCAGTTGAACTATTTCTGGAACAAGATGCATTTCACCATAATCTCTATAAAATAATGGAAATTGCTCTTAAATAGACATTACCAGGTCAGCTGAGGCTCTGACTCTGTCCATGGTTTAGGTACAAGCCTCATAAATTTAAGCACATGCAAATCTCTGCCCATTTGCAAGGACCTAAATGGAGATTATGACTCAATATCTTATCCAAAGAAATGTGCCCTGCTCTGTCCCAGGCTTGATCCACATATTTCACCTCATATGAATACAGTTCTAAATTCTTTTTCTCTCTTTAAAATGCTGTGATGGAAGTGGGGATGGCAGATGCCTTTGTCAATCTGTCAAAACCAGGAGGAATTTTTCAACCATTTCAATGATGCCTTATTTGCTGCCGAGGCTGTCTCTGACCATTTCCTCTATTCCAGAAGTTTGCTGAATGACATTCTCACTTCCCTTTGCCAGCAGAACTTGTTGTCTAATCATTTATGCTTCTTTCTCTCTCAGATTGTCCTCACAAGATTTGCAGCTAGAGATTAAATCTTCTCATTCTATCAGCAGCCGAAAATAAGAAGTCATTAGAGAACAAGACTGATTTCTTTCTTAGCTCTAATTCTCTTATTGCCTCTTCTAGCCACAGAATCTTGGATTGCCTGAAAGCCTGTAGGGAGGATGGGTTTATTGTGGTTGGGATCAAAGAGACTAGAGAAATTTAAAAGTTTTAAAGGAAAAGATTAAAGGCCATGAAAAGAAGCATAAGGCTCCCAATCTGTGCAAGAGTATTTGCAAATGTGCAGCAACCGAATGGTGAGAACAATCTGTATCCTTAAGAAGATGTAGAAAGACAGAATATTAAATATTATATTGGAAAAAACTGGACAGGCTTCACACTTGGAAGCCAAGTAATTAATTGAGATTGAAATACACAATCAAATGGAAAACAAAGAGCAACATTCAGACTGCAGTGGCCTTTTTGCTGTGGGTTTTGGTTTTATTTTTGGGGGGGGAATGTGGCAGCTTTTTTACAACAAACGTTTATATACTTCCCCTTACTAAGAGGAATGAAAACTCAGCACAATTTAGACTAAGTCACCCATAGAATGGCACAAAGTGGAAGAAAGGTTTCAATTGGATCTTCTTTAGGATTGTCAACAGTTTCTTCTGGTGAAAATTAAAAAACCAACCAACCATACAAAAACCCCCACACCAACCCAAAATACCCCCCAAAACCAACCAACCAACCAACCAAAACAAAAAATCAAACCCAACCAATTAATCAACCAAAAAAAAAAAAAAAAAAGCACACAAAAAACCGCACCCTGGCAGATGATTCCAGAACCTCAGGAAAGAGAGCTCATACAGGTTACTGCAGAAATGTAAGTCCTGGCGTACTTAAATTTCATTCTTTTGTTTCCCTCATGCCCTACAAGGACATGTCCTGGCACATCCCTTGTTAGTGATTTCTCTTTTCCTGGTAGCCACAGTGAAAACAGAAAGTCAGGTTAGGAGATGATAGGAAGTCAACAAATTTAATATCCTCTTTTCTACAAGATTTTTTTCCCATTTTTTCTTTTTTCTTCTATTTTCAAGCTAAGTTGCTGACTTTGATGTAATTCAGATGCAGTTAATCTAAAATTTAACTTTATAGCCAATCTCCACAGCTAACCTGGATTGGATATAAACAGTATAAAGCCAGATTCTGCTGAATCCAGTGACTCCATCCACACTGGAAAACTCCTCACTCTTCTGCACTACCAGGACTCTGAGGGTCACATCTGCACCTCTGGCTTGGCTTTGTTTCATAATATATGATTCTCTCTTGTGATGTTTTTTTCCATCTTCAAGAGCAAAGGAGCCATCCAAGGGATTACCAGCTGGAAAGGTGTTTGGATCTGTCATTACTACAAAATGTTTTCTTCTCAGCCTAGATACAAGGAGTTTGTGGTCAGAAAGCTGTAATGAGGCAGCCAATTCATGGTAGGGCTGTAATTGTGGGAAGGACTGCAAGAATAATCCTTTTCTTCCATTAAAAAAAGGCACAAAATATACCCTGCACCTTGGAATTCTGATCTCTGCAGATTGCCATGGCCAGAACCACTGGCTGCTCCCCAGAGTATCGCTACAGCACCTTGAGCAGATTGTGGCACTGCTCCACTGTAGCTCTCGTGGTTCTGAAGGAAAATTTGGTCTAAACCAAGAGAACTCCAGCTCAGAACTCGATCCATGGAGTTTATTCCGTGTGTGACTTTGCAGTAAGTCATGCTCCAACCTCAGTTACCTCCAAATTCCCTTAATTTGCTTTTGAGATTTATTTGGGCAAAGATTACAGAAATGACCAATTTCAAACCTGTTCACTGGCTAAAACTATTTATGTGGACACACAAAATTGAGAGCAATTTTTCTATGGAAGAAGATTGACTCTCTCTGTGAGAACAGAAAATTTGGCTCCCTGAACTGGATGGGAATATTCCTGTCTGCTACAGAGTGGGAGAGGCAGTTACACATTTATCTGCAGCCTTGCTCCTTGCTCCTTTTGATCTCCATGTCACAACTCCCCTATTATTCCATCTCTTATAAAATATCTCATTAAGATTTGTACTTTCTGGACAGAGAAATGAATTTGTATGTAATTATGTTAAAGTAGCTATGCTTCCAAGACCATAATAGACCGTCTATAATATTTACTGGGATTAGTTTTTTTAAAGTCACATCTAGTTCAAGTGCCAGATTTACTGAGTAACTTCAGTAGTTCGTTTAGAAAAATCAAAAAGTAGAGGCACAACCCTATCACTTGTTCACACTCTGTCAGTGTGGGCCTTGTCATATGTTCTGTGATAGCCATATGTGCTTGGGACATACGATCTGTAGTTCAACAAAGAGAGCTCTTCACACAGGAGGAATTTCAGGCTAACCCTTCCACTTGTTTGCCTTTATCTTTTGACACTTCTTAGAGGGGGAAAGGCTTCACAAAATCATGATTTTTTCCTTGCAAATTATGGGACACTCAATATCATCATACAGGAAGAGTCCAGTTGCAAATAAAATCACCCTAAAAGTGTCCCTTGCTTTGACTTTGCCATATTTTAAGTGATGCCCAGCAATCCTTTTGACAGTTTTCAGAATGAGGTCCTGCGGTGCAGTGAGGCTAAACCAGGGCACAGCTGAATCCTTTTCAGCTGAAATCAGTGTTTCATGGCAGTTGCCTTAAATAGTGAATTTACATTTAATTTCCATGTGCTATATTCAAGTTTGTTACAACCTAGTTCCATGTTACTAAGATAGGAGACAAAAATAGGGAAAAAAACCACCCTAAACCAAACCAAACCAAACCAAACCAAAAATGTATTTTCTTGTTAGCTGCCATGCCTAAAATTTATTTTCTTTAGTTTAATAATCAAGATCCAGCCACTGAGTTAGATAGAGAAAAATGTTATGCTACAAAGAGCAAGGCACTGGAAGTTTAACATGCAGTGAATTTCCATTATTGACAACCTTTGGATTACTTGACAAGCTGTACTTTTTTGCTTTCCCCAGACACTATCAGATGGCAAAAAATCACTGCCCAAATATCAGCAGCAATTAATTCTGTGACTAAAAAACAAAACAAAACAAACCAACAGAAATCAGTCAAACATAATTATCCTTCTGCAACAAATAGGAAAATTGAATGTCTCTGTGATTCAGTGATTTGCTTGAACAGTGTCTGTCCCCATTCTGCCTCTCCTCCACCTTCAGCTACAAACTGCTTTCCAGACATTTTCCCCAGGATTGGAGTGTGACACGCAAGGACAGCACGGAGCTGCCGTGGGTGACATCGCTGGGCATTGATTACAGCAGCCACTGGGGCCATATGGTGGATCCTTTGCCATCAACACAGTTGATTGTAATGCACAGTTGGTGCACTCCCCACTAACATTAAGAAAAACCAAAATGTGTGTCTGTAGTGCATACTGAAATAGTAAGAAATAGAGATGGGAGAAAAGCGAGAGCAAGACAGCAGTTAGACTAAAATTAGCCCGATGTGACACAAATACTGACGGATCAATGGACTGTTCAAAGGAAATACCTGTCCAGATTAAAAAAGAGCTTAAGGAAGTCTGCTCATGGAAAGGACACACCCCATTTATTCACACATAAGCAGTAATTGATACCTTCCTGCTTGGATTTTACCATTTCATTCAGTAGATAACCTTAAGAAAGCAATATTTTCATGTACTCTACAGGTGATGCCTCCTGTGTCATTTATATTTTACAAAACATTCTCATTTTTAGAAATTCCATTTTGCAATTTAAAATAAAAGGAAAATCAAAATAAAATTTCCCTTTAAGAAGCTGAATTTTAAAAAAACCTGCAAGAGGAAACACTGGCTGGCCTGAACTCACTGGTCAAGTTTCTTCACTGTTAATGAAGCTGTAAAGCTGCAAGGTAGCAGGGACAATATTTGATGTACTAACACGTTCATCCAGCACTGGCTCTGTTTTTCTAAGGATAGAGCTGCCGTGGAACATCTACATGGGATACATCACAATCAGCTGCACTGAGCACTGAAATCACAGCTGGATGGATTTATGGTTCTGCACCACACCACAAGGTTTTACCTAAACAAACGTGTTTATTGTCCATTGTTCTTTCTGTCAGTGCTTAGATTTGTGCAAATCAAGTACAAACCTTAACAGATGGGTACAATAGTGCTTTAACACATTTAAAATAGGTTGAAATGATAATGAATTCTAAGACATAGAAAAATCAGGTTCCAGAGCAGATATCATCATCTTTCACTAGTATCTTCTATCATGCCAACTGGCAAGAAAAATCAACAGGAATTTTGCCTCAAGATATATTACAGTAATTAGGCAGAATTATACCAGACAATGCAACATGTTAAATAGAATAATTCTAATAACATACCAGCCTGCTAAATGACAACAGGAACCCAAGACCATTTTTATTGCTTTTTTCCATTAATCACTGGAATTAGTTTTAGTATCCTCATATCTAATTATTGCTTTTCACAATCAATATCTACTTTACTAGACAGCATGGAAATGAAGAACAGATCAGAGCTCAAAGATTTCAAAAAATCTGTATGAGCTAAAAAGATATATCAAGAAATAGCTGAGTAAAAATCAGACATGCATTACTGCCCTCATTACTGTAACATTAATATTCATTCAGTCTATTTTGCATTACAACTGCAAAATTTACAGAAATATTTTTTGGATTAATTACTTCTTCATCAGCCAAGGTTGATAGTTGCAGTGAAGAAAAATATAGTGTATCTATGGAAATCTATAGGGATGGATGCTGTGTTTCCTGTTGTTTTCTAACCAGACAAACGATGAAATTTAATCTAAACTCGTCTGACACTAAGGAGAAACACACTTTGCAAGTTCTTAGGTGAAGTTTAAGCCTGCCCATTGAGTAAAGGAAATGAGGCTAACAATTAGTCCTAGTTCCAAAGTGTTTGGATTAACAGAAGTTTCTCCATATTTATGAACCTTCCAGCATTTCAGTGCTGTACCAGCCATGTCTGTGGCCTCAGATTAAGGTCATGGGAGCACAAAAATGTAGATCTTCCACTGGTTGATTGTGTTCACACCAGTGAACAGCACAGCTCTCAGAATTACAACATCAGGGAAATTAGGGCTGGGGTGCAACCCTCTAATTCAACTGCTCTTTCTCCTCCTCAGTTCAAGTGAGGGTCAGTGAAATCTCTTAATCTAAGTAAATACTGGCTTAGTCTGTGGCTCAGGTGCTGCAATGTAAAGGTAATATGATATTACCCCACTGTCACTCTGGTAAAACTGATACTGGAAGAGCTGGATTCAAGCAGAATAGAGTTTCTTTGATTTACAACCCTGGAATATCCCACCTCTGTGTCACTTTCATCTTAAACTCCCTGGTTGGATACTGTTCAGGGCTTGATTCACAGTATTTCAGCCACAAGCTGACACACAGAAAAAACCTGAAAATTCACCGTGATGAAATAGCTTCAGTTCTTTCTCTGTCAGGCAGCAGCACAGATCATGTCTGCTCACTGCTGACATTATAATGCACCAGAAAATGAGCCTGCACCCTCCCAAAACCAAAGGTGTGGGCTTGCTTTGAATTAAAGTGCTGCCAAAAAGCCGAAGTGAACATTAAAAAGTGCATAAATTACAGAATGCTCATCTAGCTGGTACTGTAATACACTTCTTTTTAACTCGCTCACTGATCTGGCTTAGAGCAGCAGTGGCTGTGAGTGGTTGGTATCTGGTGGATAATAGATGATCTCTGTCATGTTCCCAGTGGGAAAGTGTCTGCACGCCAAAAGCATTATTCCAAATTCTACCTTGTTCTTGTACATGTAATTATTCTGCCATAAGCAGTGCAACAGCTGTCAGCCTTATGAACAGGCAGGCCCAGGGGGCTGCGGGAAATGTACCTCCCACCTGGAGAACAGAGCACCTTCCCCTTCCCAAGGCTGCTAGAGGGACACCACGAGATTCTGGAAGGCTGTACTCAGACCCCTTAAAATCTGCTTTACTGCCTTTTTACCTTCTCAAGAATGAGTTCAAGCACCACTTCACTTGGTCTCTGTATTACAAATCAAATTTCCAGACATTTTACCTTATATTTCATGCTTACAAGAAAATTCTTCCCAAAAAACTGCAGCCAGTGCATACCAAAATGAAACATGGAGAAACATATTTGTGTATGAACCCAAGAGTTCAATCTTTACATGGTGGGCTTTATTGAAAGTTACTATTTTTTTGCAAGATGTATGACTCTGCTTTGCTCCCTGTCTGGACAACAAAGTCTGACTGATCCTCTCTGGATCAGCAGCTGCTGCCTACTCACTCCCACCCTTCCTCTAGAGAGGATTTTACATGGTTAGTTGTCCTAAACTCTATCTCTGAAAATTGTTTAACTTTGGGTGACTGCCAAAAGCATTACCTGAGTGCCCAGCCATTGTTCCCCTGACGATGTTTACTGAGATCTCTCATCTCTGACCATTGTTTAGTTTCCTGTTTGTTCTTCCTGACACCTCCTTGGAATTCAATCCTCTTTACCCAGAGAGAATAATGTGAAACAGATAAAGTGGAATACAATTACACACACACACAAAAAAGTGTAATCTTTTCTTCACTTTTCATAAATATGCATCAGGACTAAATTCACATATGTAAACTTTGTTGTGTTTAGAGAAGTAACAAGTAGAATAGCAAAGGCAGAAAGGAAGGTGTGTTCACAGATCTTTCATCTCCTGGTGCTTCAGAGGCAGCTCCTCTGCAGCTGCTCAGGACCAGGACATACAGGAAGGGGCAAAGGCACAAGTTTGATGGGGCCTTTTCCCCAAACTTAGAGACCTACAGGCCCCACGCACAGACTGTGATCTCCTAAAAGGATGAAATAAAATTTTGCAAAAGGTGTCATACTTACACTGTCATTGCTTCCTTTGTTGTCCTCGTATTTTGTCTCTATGTGAATGGAGAATTTAGGCAAAAATGAACACTGCAACAAAAGAAACATATGTTTAACATAAAAAATACACCTTGCTTCATCAGTTGACATATTCAGTACATCCCTTTTGGTATCAGCTTTCTTAATTTTTTCAGATTACTTCAAGGAAAAGAGTAAATGTTCACAGAACGTAAACCAGAAAGGTTTTATGATTCTGGAGGGATGTAGAGATTCTATCTAAAAGCTGAATACTATAATGAAGGTATAAATAAATCAGTATAAGCACTCTGGAATAACTAGATGCAATAGTTTTCATGATCACTATACCTAGGAGTACAAATGTCCTGAATGTCTTGTTATAAATTCAATTCACCAAGATCTTGAGAGCAACTTGATATCCTCATCATAGACCAGTCCATCTCTCATATAAAATAACCCAAGGACACTTCACCAGCTGCAGGTCCTGACCAAACAGAGAGCAATGCTTTCATGTGTAAGGGCTGGTTTTCTTAATTTTCAGTGAGAAATGAATTTTAGTGTAATTTCCTATTAATGAAATTAAGATGGATTAAAAACTCATGTGAAAATGCCTTTATACTAAATCAAAATAAATCTTTATATAATAATGCAAAAAATTAAGAATGCACAAATGTTTTCCTGTTAATATTTCTGTATTTACATGGGAATAGATTTATTTTTCTGAGGATTGCTTAACTTAGTTGGCTTATGAGGACTAGAATTTCTACTACTAGGCAACATAATTCCAGCAGAAAAAATACATCAAATATCTTTTATTTAGCATTTCACAGTTCTTCTTTCAAAGCAACTCTTCAGACAGGCAGGTAGAGCAGCTGTCTAACCAGCTCTGAAGGACACCAGTTCAGCATCTTTACTCTTAGTCACCAAGACTTTTCTTGCATTAACTGCCAGTTCCTTGTATGATGCATCACTAATCCCCTATGGCAAATGACTCTTTCATGTGCTGTATATACAGGTTACACAATGAGGATGTTTGGATGCCTCAGTGTTCACACTGCTGTTGGTCCAAGTTCAGGCTTGATAACATTTGGAGAGTTCTTCTAAGGGAGGGGTTGATGACTCAGGGAAGAGGGGATTTAGAAGGCCAGGTGTAGTGCAACACAACTGAAATGAGAAGCCAGCTCCTTGGAGGCTGAGGAAATACATTCCCCCTTCCATGGATATCACCCAACATGTCATCGTTCAGTATTCTTCTGATCACAGGATATCCAGTACTCAAGAAGCACATCTAGAATCAATCCTTGTTGAAAAAACAAGGGAGAGAATTTTCCCAAAATAAGGTTCTGGTGCCATGAAAAGCAAAACCCCCTTTGTACTGTTGATCTGAAGCACAGCTGCAGTTTCAGAGGAAATTATGAATAAAGCCAATGCCAGATTTCCCTTTTACCTTGGTATTAAAAAAATACCTGCTATTTTCAATCACTGTCCAGAGGTTACCAGCAATGAGTCAGGTCATGACACTGAAATGTCACCATGTCATGTGTTGAACGTTAGGCTGCATTGGGCTGTCTGTAGCAGCTCAGCAAGCCACTGCTTGAATCTAGTCATTGATTCCTGTGACCCAGAATCCAAACTCTAATTAAAACAAGAGATCTTCTTGTATTTCAAAAAAAAAAACATAAAGAAAAGACCAAAGATCCTTAGAGTAGTATAGAAGAATGGTAAGTGCCATTTGCCTCAAGCCACCTCATTAGAGAGCCACTTTCTGTAAAGCCACCCACTGTCAGCCTCCCTGTGAGTTTAGTATGAAGGAGAGAACTCTAACAACCTAATTTGAGATTATAAATGGTAACACGGGTTTACCCCAAACGAAAGCTCAAATTCACTGAAAAGTACTCCCCTGCAAAAATATCTCTCAGAAACTCAACTGACTGGCAACCACTGCTCCAGCAGCTGTGGGGGGTCTCGCTGCCTTACAGGAACACTTAGCAGGGTCCAAATTTTTGAACATTTCACAGAATGTGTCTCATGATTCATCATCTGCACTCTGACTAATTGGCAGAGGGCTCTGGCAGAACCAGAAAACTGTTTATGCATCATTCAGAAGACTATTATTCATCGTGGAAAAGTTGGGTTTTTTCCCCTCAAGTGGCAGCGTATTGACTTAACTGGGGATTAAAATTGTTATGCAACAGTCAGGATCACTGGGGAGTGAATAGTAGGTAATAAACCTTTCAGGAGGTTTTTTCTCTTCCAAGCACCACTCCCTTTCTGCTCTGCCTCCTCTGGGGCCTGTGTTCTTCCAGCACTGACCTGGAGGCGATCGAGCCCGAGCACACACAGGAACGCACAGGGCACTGTTTCCAGCTCTCCATTTCACTATCTCTACAGCTTGCAAGGTTCCTCTTTGGAATAAACCAGCGGCAAATTCAATCTTTAACTTGAAATTAAACTTAAGTTCTACAGAAAAATACAAAAGCTTCAGAGTCATGGTGTCTTTAATGATAAAGTTTCTTTGTGTAAAGCTCTCAAAGGAGGCATCTTATATCATCACCTCCAGATTTTTTAGAAGTCTTATAAACTCCTTTAACAATTGTTACACCTGTGACACTCAAAAACAAATAAGGGGAATATTCTGGGTTTTTTGTTTATTTTCTTAAACTTTCTCTGTTTGGCACCTCAATTTTGGAAGAACTGGTAGAGGTTTAAGGCTCTAGAGAGTGCAACAACAGGAGTCTGTGGCAGTAATTAGTAGACATGAGCAGGGGTATTTGCACATTAGAAGGAAGGGAATGAAAGCAGCAGAAGGAAAGCACAGCTCACAGTTGCATTTGCTATTCCCTACATATAACCTCTTGAAAAACGAAAGGCCTATTTTTAGCATGATGATTGATTAGTGTTGCCATAGCAATAAGCAACACTTACAAGAACAGGGTAGAACTGAAGTGTGCCAAAACACTTGCCAAAGTCTTAAAGAGACAGTCAAATACACACAGTGTGTGACAATTGTTTTATGGAGAGGACTGTCAAATTAACCTTTGCATAGTAATTACACCTGAGGTGGCTGTGGGAATTACTGGAGTTGTCAGAAAATATGTTGGTCTGAGAGAGGTTTCTTCACCCTCTGGAACCTGCTTTGGGTGAGTGATTCCAGTTCATCAATACCATTGCAGCTGGTTTCATTTTCTGTGTGGTTTCTGTCTGCAGAATGTTCAAAGACCTGCTAGAGGCCTCATCCTTGCACTTCACCTCTCCTGCTCCTTGTGAGTATTAATCCACAATCCTTGGCAGTTATTTCTGCACAGCAAAAATTAATCCCACTTTTTTTTTTTTTTTTTGAGCAGCAGAAGCATATCCCCCTAACTCTTAACATAAAAGCCCAGCAAGGCAGACATTTCATGTAAGTGTTCTCTCTCATCTCCCACCACTTCTCAGACTGATGATTTTTTTTGTATGGTCACATACGCATTATTTTGGCAACACAGATGGAACTGGATCCTTTACAGAGAAATTTCCATGGAGCCTACAGGCAAAGAACACAATGACTGTTACAATGAGGTGAGAGTAACCAAGAAAATCAAATCTTTTTTAGTAGGGTAAGTTCCAGATATCACATCCTTTGAATCCAAAAATTTTGGGCACTATTTCGGTATTCAGTGTGTAACAGCATTTCTTTACAGAAGATCAAAAACCTGGAAAAGACAAATGGAGTCCTGACTTTTCTGTAACAGACTAAGGGGATGTGGGAATATGAGGAAGTGGAAGGTGGAATAGTCAATGTTTTGTGGAAAATGGCCACCATGTTATTGACACCCCTCAGACTGCTCTGGACAGCTCTGCATGTGAGCACCCGGAGCTGCTGTGTGGTACAGGTCACTCACAGCACAAAGCAGCATCAGTCAGGGTGACAAGGTTGGAAGAGAATACATGGAAAGGGCTGGGCAGGGTGATGGCAGGATTTGGAAGATGTGACTCAATGAGAGGGAGGAGAATTTGAAAAGCAAGGTAAGCACAGGAAGGTGGCAAACAGCAAAACAAAAGTGCTGTTGAGAGGAAAGGATGAGAACAATGCAAAAACAGGGCTTGAAAATAAACAAGGGAGCAAAATTCTCATAAAAAGTTGAGAAAGAAAACCACTATTTGTTTTATATGCAGTAACTTGAAGATGAAAAGATGACTAACAAGTTGCCTCCAACCACCATAAAACTCTTATCTCTGGCTTTGCCTTCCCTTAGGATCTATTTCTTTGATACATGGGAACAGTAACCTGCTTATTGAGGAAGAAGGGAAGTGAGAAGCAGCATGCACAAGTGGAAATGACAGTCTCATCAATCAGAGAGGGGGCTGGATTGCTTTAGAATAAGCCATGGCTGGAAAAAGGGAATTCTCCCAAGCAGTTTGAGTTACTTGTTTCAATGGGATTAAGCTATTAAATGAGAACACAGGTTTGCAGCTCTCTAAAAAGATATTATTTCATTTATATAAATACTACAGAGGTCCTTCCTCTTGCTAGAATCTCTGAGGGAAATAAATTTGTGTTTTCCTAGAACAATGGCACCAGTTAGCCTCTCTTCAGAGTTCGGGGGTGAGATGGGAGGAATTCTGGGAGTAACTTTGCATTAGGCTCTAATCCTGCCATGCAGATTCTGGTGCATTTTTGATGGATACTCTTCATACTCTCAAGCTGCAGAAAAGTTTCTGCACTGAAAGAGTAAGGGGTTACATCCAAATTTCAAGAGCTGGTAATCAGATAAAGAGAACACAGGAAAAAACTCTACAGCAATGTTTATCTGAAACAACTGTTTTCCTTCTCGAGTCATCTCATTATAAAAATAACAATACAAAAGCATTCCTTCCAGATAATTTACTTCATGGATAAACCAGCAGCTAAGTGAAGCACAAAACATGCCTGTTCTCAAAAGTAATCAGAAACCAGCAGGTCAGTAATGGACCATTTAGCAGCTTTCACTCTGGGGCCTTGACACATACCAGATGACATAATTTTATTTTCCTCAGTCATTTGCTGTAGAAGAATAAATGTCATTGTGATAAATCATCAAAGGAATTGTTGTCTCCTGCTTTCTGTTCCATAACTGGTTTTCATAAATATTCTTAATTTATATTCTATTCATAAATTAATTTGAGACATTGGCATGCTGAAGGAATGCTCCTCCTCCTTGCAGAGAGCAAACGACGCCATTTTAGTGTTTGTTTTGCTTTATATAATTGTGAAACTAACAATTTGCCATAAATTATGCACAAAAAAAATGTATCCAGCTGTTTTTAAATTTCATGAAATATTGCTAACACCACCGAAGCTGTTCAGGTCAGGTGACAAATCTATTTGGACTGATCTCTGGTAAACCCTTGAACTGCACCTTCAAAATCAGAAGAGTTTGCTTAAATTATCTTTGTATTTTTCCTAACCTCTTTGTACTCCAGATTGAGAGCTAAACTTTGGCTCATTTTCAGTGTACTTCGGTCATAGGAAGTTTTTGTACCATGGTTTGGTCACCAAACATTCATGACCTGTTTATTTGTTTGCTTGAGGCTCCTCTCTCTTTCTGTCCAGAATCTCCACTGTCACTTGAGCAGATTGAATGGATATTTGCTCTGTGCTGTTTATTTTCTAACAATATCCCAATACAGGTAGAGAAACTTAGTTCTACGTAATTCTCTTTTGTTTGGTTTGCAATAGACACAAGTTTGCTTTCTAGTTAATTATTTCTAATCTAGCTGGACAACCTCAGAAAGAAAGCCTCCTGAAAGTTCAGTTGTTCTTGCCCACTGTGAATAGCATAAGTATTTCCCACTAAAGATACATATTTGCAAAGGCTGTGATAAGCTGGCACACAAGGGGTTGTTGTGAGCTGCAAGGCATCTTTTCTCCATCCTCCAAGCGAAAAAGGCCCCAGCCCATGATTAGCAATGGAATTCTTTCCAAAACCAGCAGCAAGCAGCACCCATTCCCCAGGAGCAGGTGTAGCTGGGTAGGAGGCACTTGACAATACCCAAGTCCTGGAATTGCTTATGGAGTGGAATCCACTGGAGTTACTTCTATAGGACTCTCTTTCTGCTGTATCCTAAATACAGTATCCCATATTGATGATCTTAACATCAACCTAATCACAATATTAAATGAATTTGCAGATAAAATTTAAACAAGTATTTTAGCAAGATATCTGGTCAGGTTTCTAATGACAAGATCAAAACCAAAGCAGCTCCTGTCTAACTTGAAGAGATTTTCTCACAGTTCTGAAGTAATGCTCCAGCCACGAAAACTTCGAACTTTACAGGATATCTTATTCCCTAAATAGTACCCCCAAATCTGGATGATTTCCTTTGGCTTCAGCTTTGAAAGTATTTTTTCAACTTCTTCCTCCCTCTCAATGTCAGCAGGAAGCTTTCAATGATTAGCTCCAGCTCTGATACAGCATTTCTTGGGACAGTACCCATGTGTCATCTTCCTGATAGGAAGTCTTTTGTATGGCAGCTTTAACGAGGTACATTTGCAAATGCTCTCCTGACATGACACTATTTCACATATTACCCCACAAAAGCATCACCTGCGCAATAGTTCTGTTAAGCTCATTATCTCAACTGTGTCATTTGCTTTACATGCTGTTAATATGATTGGCAATACCCAGTAGCAGACGTGCTGTTTGCTGTCAAATTTAGGGGTCTGCTGTGGAACAAATACCATTGCTTAAAGCAGATGCCATCATAACAGGATCCAGATTATAGAGGACTCACATCATGACAGTACAATTTCCATTCCTGTTTCCATGCATCCAACTGCTCTTGGCTTTTCATACAGCCATTGCAGAGAACAATATTCTGAAAATTATTTTCAATGCCTGATGAGCATTTTTTCTTAGGTGTCCTAATTTCACGTCCTTAAGAAGGTCATATTTATGAATTCCATAATATTCACAGGAGAATCAGATTGATGAAATTATTCCATACTGCATTTCTGAATGCTAGAGTGTGGGCTTGAATGCAATTTCTCAACAGCCTTCATATTTTACAACCGAAAAACCTTGAGACTATCAGCAAGGTTCAGTCTGTTTTTCCCATCCTCTTCCAAATCACTGACATCCACTGAAATAACATGCTGAGCCTTTAAGGTCCTTCTCTTTATTTAGAGTGGAGTTTACAAGGTTAATAAGGTGTGAACACACCACAGAGCAGAATGTACTTGACTCGATAAGATTATGCTTTATTTATCCAATTATTGGCCTGCCTTTAGAATCAGTTTTCCTTGAAATGAGGCTCAATTTGACTCTTACCGTGTCCCACAGACCCTTTGGAGGGAATTTATGATCTTTAAGAAGAGGGTTGCCAAGCTATCTTACAAATTTTGGGAAATGTCTGTGGGCTTATTCTTTCTTTCAGAATTCTCTAATGACTACAGAACATCAGATTTAGAGAAATATTCCAGACAAGGATAGGAATTATTCCCAGTGGTATATTTAACATTTTTGTTCTAGATTCAACAGTTTGAGGCAAAGACACTGTCTCTATTTTCCATGAAGATAAATTCAGTCTATCAGCTCCATTAAAACATATTTTAGATTTTTGTCTGAAGTACAGTTCCCCTAATCTTCTCCCAATATTTCTAGTTGTGTTTCCTTGCACCATGGTGAGTAATTAGTCCCCAGCTCCCCATGGCAGTTATACTGACACTTAGTGACTGCTTTGCCTATCTTCTACATTTGTGGACCCATTTAATTTTTCTTTACAGGTCTCTTCAACCCTGCAATCATTTCTGCTGATGCTCTTGAACATCTCTGTAGCTGTGCACCTTCCTCTGACCTGCACCAGGTGTTGTTTCACTGGTCAGACAGAGATCACCTCCTGATTCAGATTCTCTAAGTACAGCATTGCTGTTTGGTTTAAATAATGTGTTGCATTTCAAATTTAGACATATATTTCTGTCTGCCACCACCCTTTTCATCATACCCACTTGTCTCTTTCAGTTAAAGAAAAATAAAAATCACATAAAAAGATTCAAATTTAATTTCAGTTAAAGAAAAAATTCACCATGGAGAGACATCAGTGCAACACAGCAAATGTCAACTTCCCAGCCTAAAACTAAATGTGCTATCAAAGATAAACCTTAATTAATGTGAACTGTGACAGACCCTACTAAGGTCTCTTCTGGCAAAACCAGCTGAGAATCTGTTCCTCATCACTGCTGTCTGTTTTGGGACATTTGGGTTTCCTCTGACAATCACATGAATATTCCAAGTACCTACAGCATACATTGAAAAGCACAGTTTGTTACTTTGAATTTTCAAACCTGATCATCACAGTTCCAACTCTTGGTCTCCAGCTTTCAGATCTCAGCCTTTAAATCTCAGCCTTCAAATCTCTTTACTTTTTCTCTTTCACAATTATCACATTAAAATCTTTTTTTCTCTCTTTATGCTTTCTGAGTTTTTAAAGAATACACACAAACATTTTGTGCACTGCAGAATTAAGAAAAACAAGTGGATTATGTTTTATCTGCAGTCAGAAGTTCAAACTAAATCAAAGCATGAGTTCCTGAAAGGTCCCTTCACCTGGAACATCCTCACCATCTCTTCCTAATCTTCTAACGGCTGTTGAAAACTTACTGTATAGTATTAAGGCCAGCACATTTAAAACAATTTTTCTCATGATTTATGTGCTATATTTTGCCTTAGTTCTGCAAGAGGGAATAGCTGATATTTCTGGGCACTGTGCCCAGATTATGCTTAATTTTGTCTACAGATTGTGCAGTTTCCCAGATACTATACCAGAGACGAGCATTTTAGAAGTTAATAAAACAATAAATAAAATAAAATCTGTTCTCATGTCTCCATGTAATAACTGGAACCTTAAAAGCCTCACCCTGTTTTATAGAAGATTCTCTTGTTACACTCAGTAAATAAAAACATATCAAATTATTTTGAAGTGATAGAAAAAAATAATTTATAGGACCCCCATAGAAACACTTCAAATTTCCCCTTATGTTTCTGAAACAAATAACTAAAATAAAGATCCACTATTTAATGCATCATGAATTAGTTATATTAAGAAGCTTTCCATTTGGATTACACTACTACATTTTACATAATTTTTCTATTTTTAGAATAAAAAGAGGAAGAAAAACTTACTGTGTATTCTGATTTCCAATTGTTCATTTGTTAAAAAAAGAATGCCGAGGGGAAAGAAAAAAAAAAGAAATGTGAAATGAAACAATGATGCAAGACCCTTACAGTAAATATACATTAATAATAAAAAGGATTGTGTCAGTCTGCTGATTTCTATTTTACTAAAGTCTGTGGGACAATAAAGGACACAAGTCACACAGAATCCAAGCACCTGATGTTTTCTTTGCAAGGAAGAAATGGCATAGATACAACGCTCCAGTTTTTACCTCTCCTTAGTCTATAATCTTTATTTCCTGGTATCAGTAAAGAAAGTGGAAAAATATATGCAGTTCAACAGGAGTTGTTAAAGAAACTTGGTGCTTGTAGTTCAATATGTAACTTGGAGCTTCTGAAGATAAACTAAACTATCCCCAAACCACAAAGCAGTAATCATTTCTGCTACATTCCTTACCTGTGATTGTATAAGGATAATAATTCCAGGCCTTCTCTGTAACATAAAATATTTTGGGAACAACCGCTCTAGCCCAGCTAGGCAGTTTGCTGAAAGTAAAAAGAAAATATAAAATTAGAATATGTTATGAGTATTGTAGAAATGAAGTTACTTCCAAATGTGCTCGTCATTCACCAGGTGTTTTGGGGGATACAGCAACACCCAGACTTCCCAAGAGTATTTTCATTTTCAGTCTCAGCTGTGCTCCCCGCACAGGGGGAGATCAGTGGCAGTGCAGTACCCTCCGAGTGGGCTGAACTGAGGCTGCACATTTTGAGATCAATGGCCTCCAAACTTTGGCCAAGGCTGAACTCAACAGGTGATTCCAAACAAGGTGTAACTGTGGCACCATGTCCTCAGCCACAGGGAGGCACTCTCTAACAAGAGGTCAGGAGGAAATGCAGGATTTCAGTCCGCTTTGATCCCGAATCCATTATTTCTTCCTACAGATGGTTTTTTCTTCCTCCATATTCTCTGCCAGCACTGAAACCCTCATGCTCAGTGCACCTGGCAGCTGTTCCCACACTACCAACACCAACTCCTGAGTAGGAAGCTTTTATATTAAAATTAACAAATCACTCAAAACACCTCGTGAGGCTGGTAGGCAGAGTTAGTCCCATTTTGCTGATGGGAAAGTAAATAACAAAAGTGAAGAGAATTAATGGAACTGATGTCACAGCTCAGAGCTCATTCTGTCAAGAGAACTCACCAATGCGGTGGTACAACAGCAGCAGAATCAGAAATGAAAGACATGGATACACCATATGGAAAGATCATTCAAGGGTAATTGAATAATACTATGGAAGACTGGGAGCACTTTTTTACCATGGCTCTTGGGCCTCTCATTTCCAGCGCTCTGGTCACAGAGGGAACCAAAAACTGATGAACAAAGAAACATTTAAAAAGTCAAGTTCACTATAATTCATCTTTCAACCCTTCCTTAATGACTTCAGTTATAAGGCCTGAGGCTGCCAGGAACAAAGATGCAGGACTAGTCACTCCAAGGACAGCAGACCTTGGAGACCACAAATATCCCTGTACTTGGGGAACTCAGTTCAAACTGTGTTGGTCTGGCAAAGCATCGAGCAGGTCACCCAGGCCAAGACTGAATCTTTATTGAACTACAGTAGATGCTTTCAAACCTCTATTTTCCAAGTGTAAATGTTTGAAATAGTTCTGTTTAGATAACTCTGTGCAGAAAGTAAATTAACTTTCCATATTAGCAAATTTCTGAAGAAAATACATTTGGGATCATTAAGGCTTATTTAACCATGATCTAGCTACATATAAATATTTTATTTGTCCAGAGGCAAAATGCAGACGTTAGTACATTATCTACAGATTCAAAGCCAAGTGCATTGACTTTTGCTCTTTGATGACATTGCTCAAAACTAGATTCTTTTCCTTACATAAACCTTTCCTGTGTACAGACTTTTAAGCAGCATTTTACATCCTGCATAATAGACTTCACTACATCAGATCTTCTGTTTATTTTGTCAGCCTCTGTCAGTGTTTTTAGGACTGCCTCCCTTACCCCTGCTAAACTTTACTCTGATGTCTAAATTATAAATACTAGAGGATGCAGACTTTCAGCTTCTGCAAACATTGCTCCAGCAGGAGAGAAGAGGCAGTAAACAATTCTAAATATAACTAAGGTTACACTGACATTAGAAAACATACATCTACTCATTTTGCACTTTTTTTGGTTATTGTTGTTTTTAGCATGTTTTCCTGTCTACCTATCTTCACCAGTATGGCACATTTTGAAAAAAATAACTTTATGAGCAAAACACATATTATGTTCAGCATTGCTAGCAAGTCCCAGCCACATACACACATGAATTTTTCCAAAGGTCCAATGAGAGAGAAAAGATTGGAGAATAGAAAAAAGACCTCTATTTCAGCAGCACAGGTATCTGTGGATCACATTATCTTTTTTTCCTTCCTTATTTCTCCCCTCCCCAGATGAACTTCAGTCTCTCAGCACTTAGGGAGAATGTGTTTCTTAAAAGCAGTCCAGCTGAAACCACTGGTAAGCAAAGAGAACCTCTGCAAGAACTAAACTATTAGAAGGTAAGAAAAGACAATGCAAATAATGCACAAATATTTCCAAGAAACCATCACTGAAATATATAAGCTCACATTTCTTCAAGAGAGATAAGTCCAGACCAAAACAGAGCAAAGCAAAGTTTCAAAGTTTATTAGGGCAGTGGATCCTGGAAGAAGAACAGCTCAGGGAGAGAACTGTGCTGGTGGGAATTCTGATCCTCAAGGATGGCAGACAGAGAAGTTCCCAGGACATCTTGTAAGGAAGCATGTCACCTTGAGTGAAATCTTCCAGAAACATCCTGGTACCCTAGCAAAATCCACAGCTGCCTGTAAACCTGCTGATCCTTTCCACAAAGCTTCAACAGTACTGCAATACCTGGTGGCATTGTGACACCACAGCCAGATTCACAGAGCAAGTCTGGTGATGGAGGATTCACAGCTATCATTAAACTCAATGAGCCTGACTTCAAACCACAGCTTTAGGTAAACGTCCTGAGCTGTTGTAGGCACACAGATCTTCTTTGTCAATGTTTGTACCCTCTTTGGCTAAAAGATCCTCTGTTCCATTACCTGCACCACCAGGAATCACATGGTCCCAAGTATGGTTTGTACATAGCTTCTAGGTTCTTGTGGTCATTCTGAATTGCCCTAAAGTGGCAATTCTGAATCTGCTCTTCAGTGCTTAAAGCCTTATTTTTAACATATAGGAAAGAAATATCCAGAAACATTTAAAAAACCCCCCACAACTTGTGGGAGCTCTACAACGGGAACACATTTATTGATTTTTCCCAAGTCCCATATCTAGCCTGTGCGAGAACACTTACAATCACAATAATATTAAATGTTGGCAAGATATATATTATTATACTCGTGTGTGTGTGTGTGTGTGTGCAGCATCACTGGTGATTCAATCTGGCCTGAATTATGGTTAGATATGTCGGGTTTGCAGTGCAGGAGTAACTTGCAATGTAGAAGCAATAGCTGTGGTGTTTGTGTGCCCACTCCAAAATGCTGCAGAGCATAAGTTTAATAAAATGAAACAGGCTCATGGGAAAAGAAGAACTTCAGAAAAAGCAGTGATATTCAATTAGATCAGCAGTAGTAAAAACGGGAACAGATTGAGCAGTATATTTCATAGGGCACAAATAGATATCTATCTAAACATCTCTGGCCTGTGAGAGTGGAGACATCAGTCCTCAACAGTGTCATTTCACCGTAGGAAGACACAGACTTCACTCTAAGAAATGATGGAATTTCAAGGAAACAAAAGCAAATTTTCCACCATGACTTTAATGCTCCAGAAGGCTGTCGTTGTACAAGCCTAATGGTCATCCATAATGTCCATTAACTTTGCTGAGGTAAAACAGTCACCAAAAATGCTGGCTTTGTGACATGATTATGAGGTGAGAGAAACTTAAACCATCGTAATGGTTTGGTTTTGGTTTTCTTGGAGGGTGTGGTGTTTGCTGGTTTTCTTGTTTAGTTTTTTGGCTCCCCCTCCCCAAAGATTTTGGAAAACAAAATGACAGTTAAGTGTAAAACAAAATAAAAATTCTGATTTGCAGTACATCCTTAACTTCAAGTTATAATTCCTTCTCATGCAGAAGATACTCTAGAAGAAAGAGCAACTAATTCCTCTATGTCAAGTCACTGATCTATGCCACCAGGAAGCAGCATGTATTAATGGGAACACATTCTATTGGAATAGAAAGGCTATTGCCTGCATTCCCTGCAAATTTTTATTACAGCGCATGCTGGGAGAAACAGTTGGATTGCACTTGCCTGTTGAGATAGACACGTTTTTCTGTTAGCTGACCATTGCCGTGGTTGGGATCCTCATAGGGTTCATTCTGCACCACTTCCACACCCTCCCCTCGGTCACTCTGCTCATGGCTGTGCTTGCTGATCATGTACAGCTGCCCAATTCTGTACTGCAAAGCAAAACCAAGAACATTAGTTTTATGTAATACACATGTATTCCAAAGCTAATCTTAGTCAATGATACACTGCTATGTGCAAATAAAAGATAAAGTATTTTTGGGGTCTTCCTATTATTTTATTAAGTCCATGTGGAAAAAATAAGAAAACCTATATGCATACAAATGTAAAGAATTAGGCCAGTCCTCTATTATTAGACTGTATTTGTAAGCATATAAGTTAAGAATAAATAAACAATTAATCCAGTACTTCCACATGCTGAAATGCAAAGGCACCAGCAGGTGAGCTCTAAAAGTTCTGTGGGACACAGGATTGCCCTGCCCTGCCAACAGCATGAAGCCCTGCAGGAAGATTCAGGGTAACTCTTGCTGATCCAAAGCAACAGGAGCACCAGCTCCTAAGGAAAAAACCCCAACCCGTGTAGACTCTAAGTCCTTTGAAAAAAGAAGCTTGAGTGACTTGGCAATATTATTAAAGTGTATTTAAGCACTTTAATGATCCTTTTTCTATAGGCTCTCAAGGAAGCCAAACCCTGTGAGGATTGGCCCAACTTTACCATCATGGAACAATATATTGCTGCACCAACAATTGATTTTTTCTATGTCTTGTATCTACACCAGGGCTTTTGCCTCCAAAGAAATATAACAAAAAGTACATCCTTGGACTTTCATTAACAAAGACTCTAGAGTAAAACTGTACTTTCCCAATCATTTTCTGGTCTGAAATTTTATTCTCAAATCCTTTGCACATTCTTGAACATACCAGGGTTCTTACAACAAACTGTCTTTGGACCTATCCAGTTTTCTCCATTTGGATCCCTCTCTCCCCCAGAGAAATTTGTTTGGGCAGATACATGCTAATCACTTCAATCACATCAATCCCCCTTCAAATACAAAGAACAACCTGTTAATTTAGAGAATGGCTGAGCTACCACTCAAGCTGCCAAGTACTAGCTCAGCATAAGCAAACAAAAGCACAGTGACAGTCTGACCTCAGAAAACTTGATGAGATTCTTGTGGTTATTGCATATTATAAACAGCAATCCTATCACATATTTTAAAAAGCCCAAATCAAAAGAGCAATTGGCTTGGAAAAAAAACCCCAAACCATCACAGACCTTATTAGCAACTGGCAACAAGACAGTCTTACTAAACAAAATGATAAGGAATAGGGTGATAGAGGGCACCCTATAGAAGTTCTTCAATTCCACATAATCCCAATTTATTCCCCTACAGCAACAGGCCACATGAAGGTAAGAAATTTGGAACTTGCATCTTGCAGGATCATTGAAGGGATTAAGTCCTAACATTGTTTTACTTGCTAAACCAGTTATATACCTTTGTTTCTACTGAATCCATTTTTTACCTCTGTCTCATCATATTTGAACATTTTGTCCTAATCTCAAAGGCACTGAAGAGCTGCAGACCTCACACATAGCTTTTAACTAGATCCATGACAAATTGTCTTCTCTCTTTCTCTAACAAAAATGAATGCATTGGTGCACAGGCAAGGCAAAGTTTGTAGTATATTTGATTTGATCAATTAGTACAGTTTGGAAAAGAGTGATTTTCAGGCACACGAAGCTGTTCTTCAGGTCTGAAATCAAAGCAATAAACTTCAAAGCTGAAAGCAAGTTGAGAAAAAATGCTTTGCCTTTAATTAGATATGTATCAATTAGACCACCTGGGAGAACAGACTTACTGTCTGTGGAGTGATAAGGATGGCAGAAAAGAGGAAGGGTAATAAGGTCCTTATCTTCTAATGGAAATGAAGAGGTCAGTAATTTATATCCTGTGAAATATGAAAAGGTCAGATGAGGAGCAGAGAGAGGAATTACAGTTTGACATGAAGTCAATATTTCGATCAAGATCTCTATTGGGATTTTTGTTATCCCATAAAGTTATGACTTTTAGTTGCCATGGACACCTCTGGAAAGTGTTTCATAATTGCACCTATCAATTTCCTATGTCCATTTTGCAATTTTGCTTTCAGTTTTAATGGTCAGATACAAACATCTCAGTTTCTGCTGGAAATGTTGGCTCAGAAACATCAAGATGTTCCTACATTCACACAGACAACCAACAGTGGGGTTGCACTGACACCTTCATTTGCTCCAGCGTCGTGAATCAGAGATACCCCCCACAGCACCACGTTTTGCTAACAGAGGTTGTTGTCCTTTCATGGACCCACACTACCATAAAACACCTGCAAGAGATGAAATCCCCAAGACTCTAAATGAATCTGAGCAGAAGTTAGAGGGGCTAAGCCTCGTGACCCCCGCACTCTGCAGAGCAGGGTCAGTGCTGTCAAACAGCCACTGCTTTACAGGTGCGGCACAGTCAGTGCTCCAAGGAAGGTTCTCCTGCTCTGATAAGGCTCAAAATCACACACATTTCACTTATATCCAAGATCTCACAGGAGGTGTCCAAGGCGGCTCAGCATGGTGCTTCCCATTTGGAAGATGCTGAGGGGAACAGAAGGCACCACTGCTGGACAGCTCTCCTGAAGGAATCCTGCTGCTCCTCGCCTCCCCACAGGAGATGACTTTCCATAGCTGTGGATCTGACACCAGTCAAGTAGAAATATCCACCTTCAAAGCCAAGCTGGATGGGGTCCTGAGCCTGATCTAGAGAGTGGCATCCCTGCCCACGGCAGGCAGTTGGAATGAGATGAGCTTTGAGTCCCTTCCAACCCAGACCATTCTATGGCCTTTCAGAACTATTGAAGTGGCTGGGTAGTCCTGCTGGAAAGCAGCTGTATTCTGCAAAGGAAACATACTTTTACATGTACTCTGAAGTACCTAACTTAGATCTTTTGTGTGCTATTCATTTGTTTCTATCTGGTTTATAAAATGTTCAAATCATTCTAGAGCAGGATGGAAAATGTTAACTTCCAAAATAATAGTACTTTACTAAATCAGAGAGCACATTACTATTATTTCAGATAAAATAACATTTTTTCAAGGGTATATTTCTGTTTACATGAATAAAATCTAAAGCAAAGATGTGTCTTTTAGAACTTGCTGGAATTTAAATACCTGAATAAAGTAACAACTTTTTCCTAGTCCCTATGGATATTGTGGAGAAATAGCACTTAAGAATCATTTAACAACAGCAAATGATACACATTATACCTGCAAGGGTAAACTTGCAGGATGTGCCACTACTATTTACATTGCTCTATCACAATTTGAATTCCTGTGTTCTTAGCTGTAAGACAATTTTCCAAGACCATGTACCGCTTCAAGAAATTCAAGTAAAATTTCACACAATGGCACCTGATATGAATTTGGATCTGGAGCAAAGCTCTTTGTAAATTCTTTAGTTTAATGGGGGAAAATTTATTCAATATTAGAGGAACTTCAATAAACAAATGCACAGAATGTGGAGTTACAGATTTCTAAGGGTATTGCTATGTAGCTCTTGTAGCAGACCTGATGTTTTCCAAGTCCTAATGAGTGAGACTTTGTCTCAGTGGTGACTCGGCTTCTCCTTCAACAGGCAGATGGTGTTTGCTCTTGGGAGTTTAGTCATACAAGAAACAAGGCTCATGTTAGTAACAGCATCATGATGGTCAATCTGATATTGTTTAAAATTACAAGTGAGACCAGAAGCATTTGTATTCTTCAGATAGGAGGGGAAAAAAATTTAAGACTTTTTAAAAGGGGTCTACCCTACCCATCTTTCATTTGTAGAGTTACCACTGTCTTCAGCAGGAGTTGCACAAGAAATCTTTGTACAAACATGTCTGAATTGTTTTCAGCCTGACTGCCTATTGCTCAGGTTTTGATTTAATACAAGTCTTAGAGTACAAACTTTCAAACTTCAGGTGGAATATGAAACATAAAACTCTCTCAAAGGAGAAATCATGCCAAAATGATCTTTTATCTGAAATTTTCAGAGCGTTCCTTGAAGTTCTTATCTCAATGCTCACAGAAAATGTAACAGATTTATCATTGGCTTCATCTTACATGTCAATTCTCATATTCAAAAGAATGGTTAAACCCTTTCATCCACATTTACTTTTCTGTGACTAGACAAACCCATCAGGAATGGTGCTGCCACTTCAACTGATGCAATTTTTTGTTCTAAGCCAGTAGTGAGATCCCTTCCTGCAGAGAGAAGCTGGAGTCCAGAAGACACTGAGTGTCTTTTCTGCCTGCTCAGGGTAATGATTGTTTGGCGTGCTGCATTTCCACAATGGAAAGTATTTCTCACACAGATTCATGCTAAAACATGCCAGTGGCTTCTAGTCCTGTCCTCAGAAATTTCCAAAGGTAAAACAGAAAAAAAGAAGAAAACCAGCAACAACTAAACAGATTTGTTCTTATGCACAAAAGCAGCTCTAAAGGGTGCCATCCTGCCTCCACTGATGGCAATAGTTGTTTTGTCATCGACCTCAATTTAGTAAAGATTTATTTCTAGCAAGAAAATACAGAATCAGCGTCTTCATCAGTTACACAGTTACATCATTCAGCTACATTGAATCCAAGAGTATTGATTAAGGCAAAAAGAGTAGCAATTTTATTAAGGAATTCTGATTTATATAATGTTGCCTCATTCACAGAAAACAATCTTAAAACTGACTGTTACATTTCTGATCTATTTTCAAGTCCTAGTCTTTGCAAGATGCTTTGTGTGCTCCCTGTGAATGTGTTCCAGAACTGAATCTCCTGGTTTTTCTGAAAAGATTAATAGGAATATCATTCATCACTTGTCCATGTTTAGAGTTATTTAAAACAATTTCTGATTATTCCTCAAATGACCACCATCAGACAAATGTGGTGATCCCCAGGTAAGTTACTTGTTCAAACATGTAAAGCCTGTCATTCCCAGGAATCTCTTACCAGCAGTTTTACAGAGATACTTTACCTCTGAAATAACTTGTTTGGAAATGTACTTGCTTGAGTAAATACCTTTGTTTTGGAGGATACACTGAGGTTTCCTATTGTGTTTGTTTTGATGTTGAGGGCATTGTTTTCAGGTCTTGATCAAGACCTAAGCCCCACATTGCTGTAAATATGAAAAGTTTACAGTTAGATACTAAAGATAGGCAAAGGAAGTATTAACCTTATTTTGTATTTGATTCATTAAAAAAGAAATTAATACATCAACCTTAAAAAAGATATCTGTGGTAGAACAGGGAATTTAGCCTCAATCTAGTGAATTCCAGCTCAGTGCTGTTACCACAAGGCACACCTCTAATTTCTTTTTCATTCTAAACGATAATTACTTCAAGAGAAGTGGTTTCTCTTATCTCCCTCACTAACCATAAATCCTTCATGTTAATGCTATTAGACATCATTTCATCTGCCTTCTGGAATGGGTGAATCCTGATGCATCCTCACACTCGTCTGGATGTGGGAGCAGAGCCCTCACGTGTGGGCAGTTCCAGCCTTGCTGATGGAGCACCCAGGTTGTGCCTCCTGGTCCCCAAACTCCTGTAGGTGATGAGTCATTGCTATTAACAATAACTTAAGGGAATCTTTGCCATGACACAAGCTCCAGGTTCTGACAAAGTGATTTGTTTGCTTTGTTATTAACATTCCTAGATTGGTTTTAACAAGAATAGAGGAATGTGCAGTGTGCTGGTATTTGATGTTTCACGTATGGCTGGGTTTGTATTGGCTCCTACTTGGCTGCTTTTGGAATTAGGGGTTTGGTTTGGTTTGGTTTCAGTGGGTGCTGCTTTGCAAGTAATGGAGGTGGGGATCTCTTGATAACCACCACCTCAAGGTTTTACTGCAGGACATTGCTATGGAAGGAAATCAGTCAGACTTGTAACCATTGCAGAGTTAGAAAACTTGCCATTGAAATAATCCTTGTCTTTTACTGAGAGACATACAGGAAGAAAATAAACTCACTGGAAATGTGAACTTGGAAGTCTCTCTAATGTAGCAGAATTTACCAGTGTGAAGTAGTGGTTTATATTTCTAAAATAGTGATTTTCCTGGTAAAATAACTACATTGTGGACTAAGGTCCTGTGAAAAGAGGACTGCTGTGTTTGACTGCTTGGGAAATTCTGCAAGGAAAGCATGAATAGTAAACAAAGAAGGCAGAAGGAGGTTGTTCTTACAGCCCAGTGCAGTGCTGTGCAGAGATCCCCAGAATACCACTGAACTGACGTTAAATCTCCTTTAGCCTGGCCAAATAGCAGTGTGGAGTCTGCACTAACACATTGTTTGACTTCTGGTTTCTAAGATAAGATGTTTAGAGCAAGCCAGGCACCTTTGCACTCCATTCTCTTTGTCATGCAGAAACATCCTAAGTGAAAGAAGTTTTCATGAACTGGTATTTTAATGCCTATTCCTGAGGCACAAATATGAGAAAGTAGCTCTGGAAGCAAATGTACATTTCTAAAGTACTATCCTCAAAAGCAAATCTGTTTTCATCTATACAAAAGATCAATCAACTTTCTGAAACAATGGAAGGGATTACACCAAACATCCAGGTCCTAAAAGCTGCATGTTGGTATGATTCACTGTTGTGGTTTGAGGCCCCAGAAAATCATGTGAGTCCTTTAGTGGTGCAAATGTCACTTCCTGCAGTAATATATAAAGAATCTGACCAGTCAGAGTTTAGAGTTGAGCTTGAAATTTTTCTTTCAACGAATTCCTGCATGCATCTGTGAATCACAAAGCACTACACATCTGCTGACTTGCATCAGCAGTATTCTTTACTGTTGCCCAAACTCATGGGAACATGCTTTTGTAGCCTCACAAACAAACAGTTGCAACGGGAACAGTTGACTTTTGCATGCTGTGAAGTGCCATTCTTACTGCTTTCATGTTTGCTTTGCCTTTTCAAGGAAGAAATTACATCCTTAAGACACTTTATCTGCCTAAATTCCTGTGAATGACAGTTCAGCAAAGACACAATGTTTTTTTTTTTAGTCAGTATCCTCCTCTGGTATTTCCAGCTAAAGAAACATGGCCTACTCTACATTTACAATATCCTGGCACATAATGGCTTACAACTAAACAAGTGATACTGCAATCAATAGGAGAAGCTCCAGATCTGTGGCTAATAGGTGTACAATGAAAATCAAAATAAATGAAAATTAAGTTGCAAATGTTCAGCTTTCATGCAAATGGTTTGCCAAATATAGCTCATGTCCTGTTCAAATTGTAGTCATTTTATGCTTCTACACCAGCTGTGCTATTGAAAAAAGCCAGCTGTTTATCTGGAGTGTACAAGCTCATATAAATTTTAAGAATCAGTTTTTATTAACACTATTTTACAGTGAGTCAGCTGGTTAGGTTTTTCAACCATGTACACTATGTGCTTTTTACATAAATACCGATAATATTCTATTCTGTAGATTTCCACGTGTATTTCCTGCAAGGAATGCATACACATTTCCGGAGGCTGTCTCAGATGTCCTATGCTCCACACAAAGAACAGCTGAAAGGGACTTACTCTGTCTCTTGACCACTGACTCTGTCAGTACTGCACACTGACCACTCTTCACATCTTCTCAGCCCTATTTGTAAGTACCTGCAAAAATGCCCTGCCTTGATTCCAGCTTCCTGCGTTTCATGTAGTTCACGCTGCCTTACAGTGCACAATCAGTTTGGTAACTATCAAACACTATTGAAGTTTTTCCTAAGGCAAAAGCATATTTGATTTGTTGGTCACAATTCATTCATGAGATTGTTGTTAATTTAAAGCCTCCTATCAAGGAGCTGTTCAGTAAATATCTTAAAATTTTAACTTAGAATGCAGTAAAATGAAGCAAAACTGCAACATGATTTTTGTAAAGGTTACTAAGGGGTTTTCAGTAACAAAACTCCTTTCTTGACATTCCAGGAAAATACTATTTCCGTTTCAGATATTCCAAGAAAAGTCAGAATGGAAAAGCGTGGGCATTCTTCTTGATCCCTGTCACCAATGTCTTTCCAGCAGCAGGCACAAGCCCTGCACATGGGGTGACACAGGACTCTATTTCACTCACAGTGAAAAGTAACATGGACTAGTGATGGTGATGGAGAAGCTTGCTCTATTAAACCTGACAGCTGAAGCTGTTATCTGTTTCTCCATTAAAATCAACAGGATTTAGGAGGGGGGAGGAAAGAGAAGAAACTAACCTGTGAGCCATGCATATTAAACACATTTTAGTTGGCCAGAGCAGATGTGCTGTGGCCAGCCAGCCATGCAATGTATCAAAGGGCTGGGCTGCAGAGCTGGGTTTGAACATGAAGGTTGACTTCTGTGAAGTGCAGGACTTACAAAATTTAGGTATTTTAATTCAGTTCAGTTTAAGCTGGGAGTATTCAGAGTTTCAAACATCCTCTGACCCTTTCAGAATTCAATGGAGTGCAGAAACGGACTTGGGAGTTAGGTTTATCTTTAACCATAAATGGACCAAGCATGTGTGCATCTATTCATGCTTTTAGAAATTATTTTCTCTTTTTGCATAGCTAATGGTAGTTGCTTAATGTTTAAGTAGAACTTCGTTCCCCCCAGGCTTCTTTTCCCTAATTACTCTTCTTCAGTAATTACTCATTTTTATGACACAAAAATCTCTCTCACACCAACCATCAACTTTCAAGTGCAGAGAATTCAATGCTTTCAGAAAAAAATATTTGCCTGCAAACTTTGAGTTTAGGAGCACCAAAGAGACTACAAAGGATTCCATAAACTTTGTCAAAATCACAGCAGGGAATAATTCTGCAATTACATTTTTTGGCACGCAAGTTCCTTACAATGCATTTCAGGCAAAATAATTCTGCTTATAAATATGAAAAAAGGTGAATTTCCTTAGTATGCACAATCTAAAATGAATAAAACAGCATCAGAGTTTAGTACTTAAGTATTTACAAGCTGAACAAGACAAATCCAATCTGCCTGCTGATAATTTACTCAGAAGAAAGTGAAATTTTGCTTGCTACTAACAATGAAACAAAAACATATTCACAGTCCAGAATATTTCATTTGATTATCACAAATGCTTCATCCTAGTTTCTGATCTTCTAAAATAAATCTGACTTCAATTTAATTTTTAAAATGCACTTGGTTTATGCCTGCATCCTGTAGATAAAAATAATGTTCTAAAGAATCCAGTGTCTGTAAATAGTTGAGGTCACTCCTGCATCTCTGCATCTAACTGAGAGATCAGGATGATGAAAATATTAAGGTTATCTAAAGTCACCTGATGGAAGGAAGCATATGAGAGCAATTGCATAAGAAGGAAATGAAGACATACTTTCCTCCTCAGATTTTCAAGATATACTGAAATCTCAAAACTTGTACTGAAAGAGATAAAATTTTTCTATTTTAGTTAATTAGAACAAACATTTGCAATTTAAGTACATACTCTATTCATCTGTGACAAAAACCCCCCATCTTGAAACGAGTCACTGCCGTAGCAACTTATTACTTTTGTACCTATGCCTTTGTTACATGCACCAATCTCCAAGAAATTTTGTAAGCACATTTAGGGGAGAAATATGATTGCCTGCTACTCACTTATGGAAAATCAAAACTGCAGCCAAAGAAACTCTCGGGCAGGAAACTGGCAGTTTGCTGCAGAACAAAAAGCAGCTGTGACACCTGGGGATGCACACGCTGGAGGGGTCAGGGTGCTCATGTCTTTGTCCAGAGTTAGAACATACAACCTTTCATTTAAAACTTCTCCACCTGGAAGGTGCAAGTTCTCTGACAATGCACAGATGGGTAGAATTGCTACCTTCCAGCACAACACAGAACAGAAGCTCTTACGTAAGTATAAGCAAAATTTCCAGGAAGGACCACATTCCTGACTGACTGACAGGCTACAAAGTTTCCAGAGCAGACATTCTTTCAATACCACGTGTAGACTAAAGGGAGGATGAAGGCAAAGAATTCCTGACTAGGGACTCTATAGGCTTAATTCCATTCTATCATAATGCAGGAATGTGAAGCTATATGGTCTCCAGATGTTTTTGACAGAGGGTGTCACAGCATTAGGCATTCCAGCAGTGCTTATCTGGTTTTGGTGTCCTGTAAGGGAAGGCCAGAACATTGCACAAACCCAAGCAGCATCTCCTCTGGGACTGAACCTGGAAACAGTACAGAGGGAGGTACAGAAAACTACAAGCTGCAGAAAACGATAACCTGCAGAAAAATACAACCAATGCTGAAGAATTACATGGGTTCATCATACTTACGAAGGCTAGAGAGAGTGATAATGTTTGTTTTAAATGGGATATAGTTTCTTGAGCTTATACAACAAATATGAATCTCTATATTCCACAGAGATACCTACAGTCTTATGATCCAGGGGCTGTAAGTCATGGCTGCCAATTTATCAGTGCAGCATGTGAGAGAATCCCATGGTCCTAATGGAGCCTTGACCACGTACCAGGGAACAAAAAAACTTTTCTAGGACAGATATCCTTGCCCTACCACTCTGGATACCAGCAACAGCACTAATGACCACCAGAAACAGCAGAAGAAAGAGCAACTCCTGGTTCTCTGCTGGACTGTGCACCCTTCTGAAGCAGCTTGTATACCACAAGAACAGATAAATCAATTCCTCAATACTTCTTTGTGGGAATATCTTTCCGCCACAAGAATTTTGTTTGGTGTTGTGGCCTTTTGCAAACTTCCAAGTGCAAAGAAGTTTCCAACAGGCCACTTCAGCTGGAACAGATCCTGTTGAGTTTGATGGAAAGACTCTCCTGTTGACTGCAGAGAGCTTTGTACGTAAGAGAACAAACACTTTTCTGCACTCTCTACTCCAGAGTCAACCGCTTCCTCATTACTTAGAGCCAGCTGCGTCACTTGGAACATATCCTTTGGGTATAAGAGTTCATGGTGTACAGTAGCACAAGGGAATAAAACTGAAAACCATAACAACAAAATGTATAAATAGATAAGAATTCTTTGCAGAGAACCTGGTTTTCCTCCTCCAGTCCCTAAGAGCAGCACAGTGCTCTGAGATAGTCACGCGAGCATGGTTTACGTGAGTACTCCGGGCTGGAATCTGCTATCTAAGACACATGTTTAAAATGGAAAACATGTAGCTCTAAGACTTGAAATGCACACACCCTGTAAAAAGCTGGGTTTGGAAAAAGTCAGAGAATTAATCTAAAGCATTCTGCTGTAGACCTCAATAATTGACGAAACCCCAAACAAAAACCACACGCACACAAGCTGAACAAAAAAATCCTTCTCACCAGAGTCTAAAAATACAGTTAAAGAGAGATCATTGCTTCCTTTCCTGCCACCCCAGGGCCTTCTACTCAATGCTCAAGTCATTGGTTCAGACTCACAGAGGAAGTGGTTGCTGCAGCAATGGCAACCCAATGAAAGCTCTTTATCTCCTACATTTTTGATTTTTTATAGCATGCAGAAAGACCAGACAGCAAGATCACAAACTTGTTGCATGGCAACACAGCTTGACCTTCCTTATTACTTTTCATAAAAATAAAGAACTCAGACAAACTTACAGAATTCTTAGACATATGTCATGTGCCTGTAAATTATTCCTTGGGAAACACAAAAAGGTATAATTAAGGAAAAAGATGGAAGAAAATATTAAAACATGAATGAAACTCACTAAAAATGTCCACGCTCAAATGGGTCTCACAGGTTGGCCAGTAATCTAATTTTAGTCTAACATACTTTTAAATGCACATGGTTCAGTCAAACACTTATTACAGTACATATCTGCATTACTTTTAAGTTCAAACATTGCTTTTATAGTGCTTTACATTGTTTCTACTATTTCTACAGGGATGTGTCTGTGAAACATTTTTATGACAATATTTTTTATTCTAAAAGCTTTATGAACTCTCAGTTTTGTTAACAACGTAATGCTGTGCTTTAATGGGAATACTCAGGGCTTTCTCCTACAGTTCAAAGGCTGGGCAAATGCCTGCTGAAGAATTTCCTCACTAACAAATTAAGTGCTCTAGTGGATGGTTTCTCAGATTTATTTTAAATCTCTCTGCCTTATTTGAAAACTTTTGGGGTGGGAAGAGAGGGAAGGGATGTCATGCTACCTACAAGATGCTCCCAAAACAGGGAAAACTCTAAAATGTGGTATTTTATGCAGGGCCTTGTAGCTTGACTAGGAATATTTTAGCTGGGTAGTTCAGGGAACAGGTTTAGTGGGAGCTCATGGCAAACTGTTACTGCAGGATCCACACTGTCACTTCCCAGCCACTTGTTAACCTTTAGAATATTCCATTCTTCCCTCTCTCACATTCATTCACAGAATGAACACATATGAGGAATGTTAATGGTTAATTATCCAACGTAGGAGCCTAAATTCTCTATTCCTCTTTTTTTTGGCGGTTGTTTTGCCTCGTGCTCTGTGTGGACTGCAGGATTCTCCTGAGAAGCCGATAACCATCTGGGCACTCCGAATTCCTCGCTGCCATGGCTGAACTGTCTCCAGCACCTCAGACACGAAAATTAGAGCTACACAGAGTTAACAGCAGAGCAGGGATATTCCTCAGCTGCTTCTTCCTTCACTGTCAGGATCTGACACAACTGCTTCCCAATTCTGGATTAGCAAAGCCAGTCCCTGCCACCACAGGCAACCAGGCTAAACAGTGCTTCTTTAACCTTTACTTCTATCCAGGCTGCAGACAATTAGTTCAACCAAACAAATTAATGCACTTAATTCTACTCTTTGCTTGAAAGGATGATAATGAGCAATTTGCTGTCTCAACTGGTCACAGTTGTCACTGAGGGCCAGCCACCAGTTTGGCTCTGCGGGAAGTTCACAGTGTTACTTCTGCTGGAGCCAAATGGTCATCTTGCTGTGAGCACAAATGCTGACAAGCAGGGCAGTTCTTGGGAAGAAACCTGGCATTCCAGTGGGATTCATCCACGTATACAAGGTTTATGTACTGAATATACTCTACTATATACAATATATACTGCATACACTAGTTGACCACACTAAACCTGTTGTGTGTCCATTCTCTTGTCATGATTCTGAATTAGCTCCACAGCCACCTGATAAAATCTGAGTGACCAGTAACTCACACCAAATAAAGAAATAACACACATAAATGAAGTTACTTTAGAAAAGAAAAAGCACCCCAGACAGTACAATAAAATAGAACAGGTAATTCAGTGGTCTCAAAAATAATATTTAATGCTAAAAGGGAGGGGGGAAATAAAAAATGCATAAGAAACTTTTAATCCTAACTTGGTTTTTTAAATTTAAATTGCAAAATCAATAGTTACTAATATTTAAAAATATTTAAGATGTTTAAAGTGAGGCCTAAACACAGAAGAGGAGTTAGTGTTGTAAACAAAGTTCTTCTAGGGAAAGGAAAGACGCAAGGTTACATTCAGGGCTGCAGGATGACAAGTGTTTTCATGTCATTTTCCCATGGCACTTAGTGACATTAAAATTACAGAGTCTGGGGAGCATGACTGATTATTGCTTTATTTTCTCATTCTTCCAGTAATTTCTAAGACACAAACACAAAATGACCATCAACATGGAATAAAAAAGCTTAGATCCGACAACTAAACAGGCCTTCCAAAACGGCAAAGAGTGTTTAATTCAATCAGATTTAGTGATGGGTCAGGGCTCTTCTTTCACAGCTCAGAGGATTCCCATTGCCCAGATCTTCCTGAGTTACTGAGAACAAATAAAAGATTTACATTATAGCACCTGAATTACAGCATGTGGAAGAGAGAAAATGAAGTCTGAGTTTCAGCCTTGGATTAATATAATTTTTCCTATATTCCCTTTCGATGCTGCCTTAATGAACACCAGAAAATACCACAAGTAGCAAATAATGCATCATAGTTCCCCCAAAGGGTACAAATTCAGCAGATCCATCTCTCATGACAGTCTTCCACCTTCCTCTATTTCTTTCTTTATGGGGTAGAGAGAACAAGTAGTGCTATGCAGCATTATGGATATGACGATCTCTTGGTGACCTCCTAATAAAATTTAGGAAACTGCTTGAGCAGCACCAACCACAGACCTGGCACAGAACACTCTGGCTGCAGGTGACTCCCTGAAGGTCACTCCATTTTCAGTGCCAGAACTCACAAATTGGAGAACTAAACTTGCTGTAGCTGCCTTAATTTGGGAAGGCTCTTTTCTTAAAAGAAGACCTTCCATTTTTTCTCTCAGCCCTGATGTGTGCTACAGAGACACAACGTGCTCTTGTGTAGCCAGAAGGTTTGAATTTGAGGCTTGCTATTTATATAGTTATTCTAGTCCTCTACTGTGCCACAAAGCCCTGACAGCCCCAACTAACCCACAACTGACTTCCCTGACGCAAAGACAGCCAGAATGGCTAAAGGTCATTCATATGAATAAATGCCTATGAACGATCAAGTTTCTCCTTTTTTTTTGATCCATGGACATGAAAGGATAATTCAGTAATTTCATTACATCAGGAAGATCAAAGTAGCATTGGTTTTCCACTTACTATTAAAGGCAATCCTGTAGGGCTGGAATACTACACTATTCTTTGCTGTTCCATTTTTAGTTTCTTTTCTTTCCTTTTCTATTGGTGAGATTCATATCACCAGACTCTCAACCTTAACAAAATGGATGCTTTTATCCTTGCAGCTGAGGTGCTTGTGAAGTCAGTGTGATGTGAAAGGGTTTTCTACATTACAGAACCTTTGCCACGTGATTAACTGAAGACGTCACTGTGGTGTCACTGTTCCATCTTTGTGAAGACACACATTCAGGGCAACAATATGCGCTTTCTCAAGCCTAGAAATGCAATCCCAAAGGGAAACTTGCAGAGACACGCTTGTCTTTCCACTTACCCATAGACCAAACGTTTCCTTAAGGCCATTTGACTGACATTTCTTCTTCCAATGACATCCAAAAGAAGAAGTTACATTAAATGAATTCTCAGTTACCATCGGGTATTGGCCTCAAAATAATTTTCTACATGTCATAACAAGTTCATTGAAATCCCTAAAACTGCAATTGCCCCTGCAAGAATTCAAAACTAGGAACAAAAATGTAGTGTTTTATCCTTTCAGAAATACACTAAAACATATAAGAAATTCACCTCAGCCAGCCTCTCACAGAACACCATCAGCTTAAAGATTTATATGAACAGCCATTAAGTGAGAAGCTGAAAGAAGTGGAACTGCCTTAAATTGTCTCGAAATGAAAGATTAGGCATGGTTTAGAAGGTTATACGAAAAAGATGCTGAAAGAAGATGAGTTTTAAGGGCTATCAAATAATTAACCTGTGAAACAAGATGAAAATAATAAAGAATAACACAGACATGAACTGCAGTGCGAGCTCAGCGTGGGCTGCCTTGTTTGGCTGAACTGCTGTGTGCTCCCACAGCGAGGTTGTTTCCAACACCCAGGCCAACGTTTGCAGGTAATCCAGGTGGAGATCACCAACTGCAACGTTGCCCTCAGGAGTGTCCCTATTCTCTTAGCTCCCTCTTAGCTTTTGCTAACTGTAACTTTTGTTTTATTTTTTTTTTTTTAATGAAACATAAAGGAGCTTTTAACTGAAGCCAAATAACCATTCTCATCTCCTGCTGATCTGTATTTGACTCCAAGACGGCCACTGTCTTGCTGAATCAGGCCTAAAATATCATAAGCAGCTGGTAATCTCACTTAATCCAGTCTTGCTCTGGCAATAATTTCAATGAAGGCAGTTCAGTGCACGTGTTGTGTATTTACTTGCTGTCTGTTTATATTACTAACAATGATGTTGATACTGCAGCAGGTCATTGCCAGTTAAGTAAAACACAAGTTTATATTACCATCAACTATTTATTTTAACATTGACATAGGCAGTGTATTGTGTAAATACGTGGTGGTATTTTTCTGTTGACAGAATAGTATTTAAAATTTATGCCATCAGAAACAATAATATGAAAATGAACCACTTACATTGAAGAGATTTGTATCTAAAGTACAAGTAGAGAAAGTAACAGATGACCACTCATTAAGCTGGCTATCAACTGCCATTACAAGTGATTGTTCTCTTGCTGGTAAAAACTCCACTGAATTTTAGTTTGCATGGATGTTTTACTGTATCTACTTTAGGCTCAGAAAGCCACAATGAAAATGGCTCAGGAATGTTTCAGTTGCTGGTTAAAATAATAGCAATTATTAAATAAAAATGATTCATTGTATTGGAAATAAATGTCAGAATTTTTTTCCTCTGGAAGGCTCTTATGCCTACAGGGAGCTCGAAAAGGGACTTGAAATTCAACAGACATGTAGTCTTTGCATAAATACTTATGCATGAAAATCCCTTGGCTATATATAAACTTTTAAATTTAAGTCTTTGCAAATACAGTTCCATATTCTCAAAGAAGCTTTTTAGGGCTTTCCAGAAGAATTATCAAAATACTCTGTTCTTACGGCATACTCTCACAGATCCTACTAGATTTAGGACATATGTTTTTTGTGTACTTTAATACAGATTTTGTTCTATTGCTTATTCTCTTCTATCATATGTCACTGTGTACATTTGAAATGCTCATTTTATCCATTACTCTTCATTATCTCAACTGTAGCAGCCTGTGCAGTGCATCCCAAGGTTCCAGCACTGGTGATAAGAGCCAGCAGCTCACATGAGGCCGGGTGATCACACCCCACATGATGTTCCAGCCCATGGCAGGGGGTGGGACCAGATGACCTTTAAAGGTCCTTTCCAACCCAAACCATCTATCATAGTCAAGCTCTTTTTCCCTCAGAAGTTTTCCAATGCCCCCAAAATAATTGCAAATAAAAACTATGCTTAAGGAAACCTTATTCAGCTTGTAAAGCCAGGCACTCAGGAGCTACGGAAAGGGACGGATGTCTGATTGGATATTAATGCACTTGGGTACCTAAACACTGGAACAATTAAATAATCATGTACCACTTTTTCTCCCTATTCGAAGCAGTTGCATACTAATGTGGACGATTTTACGTAGGGCTTCTGCTCCATTTGCTGGAGTGCTGAAAAATATTCTGGAAAGGGAAAACAGTGCCAGCTCAAGGTCATACGAACTGAAGACTCCACACCAGCATGTATCCTCTGGGCATCACGAGCACGAGGGCCCAGTCGTGATGCATAAGGATGAGGAATGACAAAATTTGGGCAATCTAGGTAACACAAAGGAAGTCACTTAATCCCAAATTCCTCACAAGCAATTGCTATTCCCTTGTTTCTCATCATCTGGATACCCCACTTGACACATGAGATCTGATTCAGGGAAATGCAAAATATTTACCAGATTGCTGGTTGGTAAAGTCAATGAGAACTGTTTCCAATGGGCTATATAATTCCACCCTGAAAAATCAAGCTCTAAGTGTTAAATACTCAAAAGAAATGAATGTTTTCAACTATTATGTCTCTCTGCAAAACTATTTGTCACTCTGCAAAATTATAGAATTTGTTCATTATAAAAAAGTGTAATGCAAATAAATTGATTAGTATTTAGTAAACATTCAGACACTTTAGTGATAAGCATCATTCAAAACCATGATAGACACTGGTTCCTACTTTAGGGAGGGGTTATAAGTTATTGGAAAAAAAGACCCAAAAAAATTAATTAAAAAATGATGTTCACATTAGCCTCACCCAGCCTTTCCAGGAACCAGTTTTATGGAAAATATATTCAAAAAGCAGGCAAACCAAAACTGTACGGGCAATATTAGTTTTGGCACCTTCTGATTCTAAGTGTCCTTGAACTCTGAAATCATGATTTTTAAATCAGTCTACATTGACACCAAGATTATAATTTTCTTGCTTTTTTGGAATCTGTGCAAAAGGGTACAGGCTACTGAAATCTTTGCAGTCAGGTTAAAGTGAAGTGAGGTATGTCTGAGCTCAGACTGGCAGCTTGCAGATTTACTTTTCCTGTTTGTGCTACCTTTTTTTTCTTTTTTGTTTTTTGTGGTTAAATAAAAGCACTCAGCTTTCAGTTCTTATCTTTTCAATGTGTTATATTCATGCTACAGGAAACAAACATCAGTATTTTGACCCTGTGGGGGGTTTTTTTCAGCAAACAAGACATTAATACAGGGTACAGCAAGCAACAGCAAAACTTCATTATTTAAATTGGAGAAGCAGCAAAATTAATTTTGAAAGCTTCTTCGTTCACAGCTGAAAGGCTTTGTACAAAACTTCATCCTGGAGTGATATTTTCAGCTGTAATATAGGGGTTAGTAATGGAAATGCTGACAGGCCCATAATTATGGAAGCGGAGCGGGCACCACTATAAAGTATATCAGATAGGCAACTGCTTAAATTCAGTACAAGGTATCAAAAGATGTTCCTGTCTGTCCTCATTAAAGCAGCACTTGAAATTCCTTTTAACCTCCGTGACTCAAACTATTAATTTGGTGTTCAGAAGGACATATACACCAGAACTAATACTTGCATGAATACATCCCATTTTGTGCTTCAAACCAAGCTGGTGGATCATCCTAAATGGTTAAGCTCATAGAAACTGAAAAAATAAATTGCAAGGATCAGAACATTTTATTTTACAGGGCACAAACAGAAACCATGTAAAGTAACATAAAAATGACACATTAGTGCCTGTGTCCTATGAGATTTAAAAGCCTCTCTTTATATCCAAATATGCAATGATATATCTGTGATGCAAATACACTTTTGGATACTGAGGGGGAAGAAGTGCCACCACCTCTGTTCTCTGGGTCTTGTTTGACAGTCACCTCATATATAAGTATGAAATTCTTGATGCCTGCACAAATTCCATGCATGCAAAGGAAAGAAGATCAAGCCTGAAGGTCCAGGAGGGCAGCTGGGTGAATAAAATGTTTATAGCCTATATAGATTCTAATTAATGTTGTTAATTCCACCAAAACCATTCAATAAAGAGGTAGCATGATCATAATGTGCACAGTATATTCTACTTCTGTAATAGAACAATTCTGAAATTTCACCTGAGAGTTGTCTGCTATAATAATGTTCTTTTCCTCAACAGAGATAGAAAGAGCAGCAGGAGGTTACCTTTGAATTATTTCCAATCATATACTCAATATCATGACTACAACAAACTCACTCCTATTTCCTTCTCTGCATTAAGGTGCTCAAAAACTACAGAAAGAGTGAATTTACCTCTCTTACATCTAGGCAGAAAATCAAATTTTTGGTGCCAAGTTCTTCTGAACAAGCCCTTTTTCAAGCACAAAGAAATAATTTTTTAAAAAAAGTATGTGTTGCATTTTGTAAGAATCTAGGTCTACAGCTCTTATCAGGTAAGGGGAATAACAAATGTCACATTCCACAGAAGCTTGCCTCACTGGAAATGGGATTGATGGTGTTTTTGATGACTAGGTAAAGGAAAAAAAACATCTCACTGAACAGAAAGTACTTTCCCATGGAAAGCTGGAATAGTACTATTTTGAGTAATGCCCTACTTAAGCACAGGGACACCCTCACTGTGTCACTCACACAAACGTGATTTGCATGTTTTGATGGTTTATAATTCAGCCTCAGACTACAGCAATGCCTTCTACAAGATGATTCAGAAGATTATTATATTTGCATATTTCCCCCATTCCTGGCAGCGAAAGCTTCCACGGGCCATCAGTTCCAGGACTGCAGCCACTACAGGAGAGCATGAGCAGCAAAACAAAAAGGTCCCAACATCTACTGATGTCATTCCTAACTGAATGTGGGGCACAACTGAGGCTGCCAGGACTCCTGCACTTGTGGTCATGGGATGCTTTAATTTTCTGAAGAGGAAAACATGTTTTCTCTTGAAGAGGACAGGGTTTCATTTATCAACAGAGGACAATTGTAGTTCCAGAACAAGGGGCCACATGAAGATTTTTGACTATTAATTCACTTGCTGAAGAAGATGAGGCAGCAAAGTAACAAGTGCCAGGACAGAAAAATGTACTGGCTTACCAAGCCAGGCTCATCCCTCCCAGGTATCTACTGACCAGAAAAAAAGTTGCTTCATCTTGTGCCATTTTGTCCATATTATATCACTTAGCAACTCATCAGGTTCACAATTTTATTAGAAGTCCTTAGGAAACAGTTTAAATTTTCTAACATAATTTGGTCCTCTGATAGCACAGAGTTAAAGAACACATGAATGTGAATGTCATATGCAAAAATGAGTTGTAGTACTTTGTGGGAGAGTAAGAAAAAGCACTTTGCACAGAGTGCAGCTCAGGACAGAATTGTCTCGCATACACAACTACTCATTCAATGAATTCTCTCTTAGGTTCATATTTTTGCATTCTTAATGCAAAAGAAGAGAAACTCCCACTGACTTCCCCGTGTAGAAGTGGACCTGAGAAGGGCATTAATCTTGCTTACCAGTATATATAAGAACGCTGTCAATTAATTACAACCATATCAAATGCTTGACTGCAGATTGTGTACACGGTGTGCTTTTCACTTACTGATTTACAGTCAGTGGGAGGAGGTTAGAGCGAAAATGTAACTACAAATCAAAGTTAAACATGGGCATGGAAATTTATCTCTGTTTCCAAGATGGACAGTTCTGTGTGTGTTGGGAATGAACCAGGACCGTGGTGATGAAACAACAGTGGAACAGTGTTTGCTCCTGGCAATGACAAAGTGAGGAATCACTCCTTGTCACACAAGACCCTGTTAGTTTAGATGCTATACATCCTACAAGAGCTAGGATCTAAAATAAAGCAAAAGTTAACTCATTTCAGAGAGAAAGCAATCACAAGAGTTCTCAGCTCCAAATGGAAACTAAGAACATGACATGCTGCCAACCAGCACTTGGCAAAACAATTTCTAATATAAAATGGAAATACTGGTACACACCACTGACAAATACTACTTGCAAAAAATATTAATAAATTGCCTGAAATCCTAACTATTACCATTATTGCTACCTCTGTGAGTCTCTTTACGAAACAGTCTCCAATCAGTCAATGATTTAAATGAATAAGAATTAAAATAAGTTATCAAAAATCCTCTCCTGAAGTTTTGTGCTTACATAAAGCAGATAGCCATGGCAAAAAAAAATTCATTTACAACTCTAATACAAATTTTGCATCTTTGCACTTACAATTAATTCAGTATGTTGTACTGGCATTAAATTAAAATTGTATACTTTCACCAAGTAGGCCAGGAGTTGCATTAATTTGCTTTTCATATGCTTTTCATTTGCTATCATCTATTCAATGTATTGAACAGAAAACTGAGAAACTGCATATGAGACTGGTTCCTATTACTCAAGGAAAATTATAAAAAGGTGTGTGCACAAGCCCAGCTTGGATGCATAAATACAGAGTGAAGGTTAACACAGCTTTAGTGAGGAGAAGTCATGTTTTAATCTGTCTCTGAAGAGGTCACAGGTATGCAGCCAGAGCAGACCCAGCAGATATGGGGCAATTTAATACCAAATATCAATATTTAATATCATGTTGCCAAGATCAGAATCACAGCATATGCTGAGCTGGAAGGGACCCACAAGGATCATCAAATCCAACTCTTAGCCCTGCACAGCCCAAGAGCCACACCACGTGCCTGAGAGCACATTCCCTCATGTTCTAAAAGAAATACATTTGCCATAAGAAAGGCCCTTACGTGGACAAATCATTGTTTAAAAGATGCAAAAGATGCAAAAAGTAAAATAAATAGACAATTTTTAACACTGGAGAAAGGACACCAGTTGAGTCCCAGAGGAATTGGCTCTGGGTCTGAAAGTGTTCCACACGTCATTGTGGATGGTTGTAGCAACTTAAGATAACTTGAACCCAACAAGGATGGAAATCTACATTTTTGTAATTAACCTCCTACAAAAAAGGATTTAAAAGAGGGAGTGGGAGGCATATTACAGAGAGTACAAAGAGAAAAAACGGAGAGAACACAGAGGATACAGTTACAGTGATCACTTGCAGCCTGCAAGGCTCAAAGAGCAACTCTTGATTAGATGAAAAGCTCAGTAACTTTATCTCCTTGACCTTAGTGGGCATGAACACCTGGAACACCAGCTTAAAATTCTTTAGCCCAAATTCACCACAGGGTCACCTCCTCACATGACAGATGGATGAATTCAGGGATGAAAATTTAGGCTTCACCATGGTCTTCTACATGCAGAGGAAGCAAACAGCCCTCAGCTTCCTGCTAGTCAGACCGTACCCCACAGCTCTACTTGTGAAAACAGAGAGGTACAGCTGGGGACACGGGGCTGAGCAGTGTGAAATTACAGAGCAACATCTCAGAAGGCCAAGTGAGAGGAAGTCAGACCTCCCCTGCTAGCAGGGCATGATTCCTTGGGAATACATGAGGACATGAGCCTTCACTCTTGGGCGAGCTATTTCTCATTCTTATGAAAAGGTGATGCACATCCCAGCGCCATCCTATCTTGAGGTAATGATTAATTTGTGAAGTTATTCAGAGTCTGCCTGAAAAGGATCCCATACTCAGCATGTCAGGATGGCTTTATGTCACCCACAGGTCTTTGCATTTTCATGACAGCAACTCCCCAAGCAGCTTCGTTAGACAGATACACTGAAACACTGGTTTCTGTCAAGAAATGTTTCACAGAAGAGTTTGTATATTTTTGGAGTTTACAAAAAATGCTAAAGATTCATTTCATCAGTATAAATGCAAAATATGAAGAAATATTCGATCTTTGAAGCCTAAAAACCAGTTTTAAACTAGCATCAATATGCAGGTATATGAAATAGTAAAAAAAGTCTACTGATGCTCTACACCTTTTAGACTTTGATAATATCATTTTTCTTTCCATGTTTTGTAGAATATCATAGGCAGATGCAGTGCACTAATTTGCTACAGAAAGGGCACAATGGACCAGTTCCTCAGCTGGCTTACTGAGGTGAACTTTACATGTAGTCAACTTGCAAAGTTTGCTGTGCCTCCAAAACAGTTTTTGTTTAACAAAACAGTCAGTTAAAATCTGACATATGCAAACAATTTGCACACATAAATCAGTGAGGTGATGAAATGTTGATGGAGTTAAAAATCCTTTTTCTTTGAAACCCTTGACTGGAAGGTGTCAAAAGGCCAAAAGAAAAGGAAGGGTTTGCAAGATAAGACTGGCAAAAATGTACCCCAACAGCTGTCATTCTTTTTATGTCAGTGATTGCATAATAAAATATTTAATCAGCAAGTCTGTTTCTTTTCCTACATGGTTTCCTTGTATTTCCAGTAGCCAAAAAAAGGAAAATGCTTTTAAATGTCACCTGACAGAGCAAGAGAATTATATTGCTATAAACCTTATTACTTCTTAAATTCCTTTCTCTGAAAAATGCCTTCTGTACACTTCCCTGTTCCCTTACTTTTCACTTGTTCTCCTTTAACTGACAAAATAGGTAAAAATGTTGATTTAGACCAAGAGTTATGGAGCATTTGCACTGCAGTGTAACCTGGATTTAAGAAAATATAAATGCCAGAGAATAAAAAATACAAAATACCAGAGAAATGAATACTCGGTGCAGGAGGGGGGAGTATCAGGAACCACCTATCAACACTAGGATAGAACTCATGCTACAATTTCACACAGAGAATCGTGACTGTTAAGAATGAATATTCATAGATAACTGCTTGAGAAAAGCGTGGAATAACCTGATATAAACTCAACAAAATGAAGCCTGGTGGAGCACAGTGGCAAACCTCTCACAAATTCAAGACTAAATTCTGGTTTGTGGTGGATGAAGACCTTGCTGAAGCAGCAGCTTGACTCCAGACTCCTGCTCTTGTGCCCACACAGGTTACACTGGTTGGAAACACGAGTTAGTTATTTCCCAGGTCAACAGTCTATTTAGAGGAGATTCAGGCAGCTCCGAGGCACCACAGATTTCCACAAAGACTCTGGGACTTGCAGACTTGGCACTAGCACCAAAACAAAGCAAAGGTCCTACATCTCCAAAGAGACCAGGAGAAGGGACAGCTGAACGGGGATAACTCAGAAAGGCCATTAAATACTCAAGCTTGAGAACTAATTTCCATTAGATCCGTGAATCCATGACATTGTTCTTCATACACACAATCCACTAATCTGTATTAATCACCTTCAGCAATGCGTTTCTTATTTCCTTTGATCAAAAACATCTTGCAAACTCAATTTTTTTTTTCTTTACTCACGGTTCTTGTCAAAGGTTTGGATTGGCTACAAAGCTGAGTTCTCTTCTTCCCTTACCATTAAATATGCATGAACACTTCAAAGCCTAATGCTTTTCTGCATACTTACTGTTACATGGAAGTTTGTTAGTGGCCCTAGGCAATGTCCTCAGCTTTTCTGTAACAATAAACTCAATCAAGTGCTACCTATAACATAAGCCTAGAGAGCTAAAGTAGCTCACTTAATTTGCAAGTCTAACTTCCAAAATTGTGGAAAAGGCCTACAAACAAAGATGTTAAGTATAACAACCTGTGGAAAGGAATGCGATTGCTAGAAGCTTGTAAAAGGCCCTAAGGACCTCCTTCCAAAGTTTTAAGAGATTAACTCGGACTCTTGGTCTTGTGTACAAACCAGGTGACACCGGTTTAAATAACATGAACATTTCCACCCACTGTAAACCAGGTTAAAACCAAAATATGACAAATCATACCATCTATGAACCACTATTTTGTTTGGCTTTGCTTGACAAAATGGCAAAATGTGAAAGGAAAACTGAGAAACAACCTTGAATTGAGTTCAAGAGAAAACTCTGTGTATGCACACATCTCCTGCTCCTGAAAATTAATTATATATCCTATAGCTGTATGAAAAATTGAAGGACTCAATCAGGCTTTGATTGAGACAAACTTAATAAAGACCAAAGTCTGACAGCTGCTTCTAAAAAAGATACAAAAATCCTCAACAGGAGATTGCTGTGCAAAACTCATGTAACAAGCTCCACTCTGCACTTCACTGCTCACACAACTGCATCAATTAGGTATCCTTGGTATGATTCTATTAACAAGTATTTTATAAATGCCTTTGATAATAACCACACTATCCTGACGGAAGTGTTTGCACCTGGTTACTTAATACTCCTGGGCATATGGCTTTTTGCAGTAAATAGCGTGAAATTATTTTGAATTATTTAATTTTCATGTTTTAGAATATTTTGGAGAGAAAAATCTACAACATTTTTTTTCCCCACATAAATATTAAGGAGAATTTAGGATAGTATTTATGTGTTTCTGTCCTTTTACTCTGAAGAATGGAAAAAATATATAGGTATTCATCTATGAAAACTTATTTATATATTATGTGATTCATGTATTATAGATGTAATATTTAACTGATTCTACTGGAGTTGATGAAATTTAATCAAAAGCTATTCTTACGGTTGTGAGAGAGGGACGCTTTGAATAGTGGTGCTAGTAGGATGTGTCTTGCCCACATGGAAAATTTGGAAAATTTCAGTGGAAAACTGAAGGAAGTGAAGAGGTGAGATCAGGTTAGGGGGCTAATATGAGGAAATCACAAGGAAACAACAATTGCTGTTCCTCAAATGCTCCTCAGGAATGGGAGCTTTATCCAGACTGCTGTCCCCAGAAGAAGGATGAGATACAGACCTCCCCCCATGCATCAGAGCAGCTCCTTCTCTCCTGCAGAAGAACATTTGCATTCTGGAGTCTGAAGTGGAGGATGCTCATTGATTGCCACTGCCATTCCTTGGTCTGTCACGTGTTGTTTACTCCAGTTCTGGCCACTGAAGATGAACTGGAATGTCTGAAAATGTCTTGGCAAAGAGGCAGGGGCAGAGGTATCTACATTTAACTTGTAATATGCTTGCAGCACGATTAAATAAAAACATAACCACCTGTTACCCTTAATTCAGTGGGAGTATCTATTTTCAATTATAGCATTTACTATCCACCCTCAAGTATGGCAAGGAACACCATGGCAACATAAACACAGTCGTGGCTGCTTGAGAAAGTTAAATTATAAATAGCAATGTATAGCCCATGAGGTCCTGGAAATAAACTAACTAATCCATAGGCATTTGTTACTATGACATAACATTTCCACTCAAATGCTGCTTGCCTCATCTCAAACTCCCTCAGAACAGATTTAGAAGTTTGGCATCACTTGACTCTGAGCGAGTTCAAGTTCAGACATGAAAAAAAGCAGAGATAGTGGAGAAAATAAGCTATAGCAAAACAGTGGAGAACAATTAAAAAAAAGTAAAATCTCCATTTAGGCTTTCTTCTGTTTGCATCGAAGTTAATGGGGAAAAAAATTCCAGCATATCCCAAATGTGTAACAGAATCCCCTTAATATAGACAAACATGTTTTTATACTGAATCACCCCTGAGAGGAAAAAAGAAACAAGAAACCAAAAAATCTGGGCTTAACTGAGTAGCAAACAGTTTGGAAATGCAAATAAACTTAGCAACCCTCTAAGACATTGGAGAGATTTCAGAACTTGGTGCTCTCTTTAGCTTCATTCTGGGAGAAAGATCCATGGTAACTGAGGGAATACAGGGATTCAAGCCCGAGCCGAGTACTCAAGAGGGAGCTGAATTATCAATTGTTCTGGTCTGCTGTACAGTTCCTTATTCCCTGCAAACCCGAGGCCAAGCAAGAGCAGCAGCTTTTTGCCAGCTGGCCACACGCCTGCTGTGGTTGGAGAGGCCTCCTTACTTCGGGGGATGACCGAGGACTCAAAAGCGGGAGAAAGGAAAGGAAATCAACGGTTCTATAAAACTAGCACTGAAAATTGAGAGCATAGAGTAATCGACAAGTTTGTGGTGTGAGGACAGCAATAATTTCATTTGATGTAGGCTCATAGACATTACAGAGGTTTGACACAAATCTGGGGCCTTAATCTAAAGATGTGAAAATGTCATTTAGGTTAGGCAAGAATGCTAAAGTTTTAGAGACATTAGCTTGGTTTCTTTCTTGTTAAGAACAACAGATTTGAGAAATTTATATTTTCTTTTAGTTTACAGCCATTGGTTAAAGTCTACTTTTGAGTGGACTGATAAAAATCTGTAATGAATCTCCTGAGGTCAATGGAATTATTTCAGTTTTGCACCATGCAACCAAAATGGAATTTAAATTCTCAGTATTTCTGTTCTAAAAATATGCTATGTTTTATTACACATATTTGGTGAAATCTTGGCCTCTCTGAAATCAGTGACTGAACTCATGGGTATTACTATGGTCTAATTTCCTGAACAATTTTCCTTTTACACTGAGTGAAGCAGAAGAAAAACTGATCCACTGATGGAAGATTTAAATCAATTTTATACCAAGTCTATGAGATAAAAGAAGCAGGCAGGTTACTTAAGACTATAATCATATGGACATTTTGTGTGCTTCATTTGGCTTATTGCAAGCCACTGTACAATTAATTTATTAAATGACAATATTACTTAGAGGTCAGCTAACTTGCAGTTTCAAAGAAAACCTGACAAAATTAGAGAAGTACCTGGATAAATTTGTCACATATTTTCCAAAAGATAAGATTATACATACTAGGACCAGTATTTCAATGGGCCTAATGAACGAGACTATTAAAAAAAAATCTATGTACGACCAGGAGAAATTCAAACTTGGCATGCTAAGGACTTCATGACTATCAATAGAATGATCATTGTCTTTACCTTTCTGATAAATACAATTTTTTGGTTCACGGTAGACTTCTATGTTTTGAGAACCTTTCAAGTAAGATGGTGACACTACCACAAAAGATTATTTTTATATTTTTAAATAACTTTTATATAAAATGAGAGTAAAACCCTGAAAATATATTAAATAATTAGTTGTATTTGGCTGAGCATTAATCAAGCAGTTGAGCAACAGTGGGTCACACTCAACTGTCATTATCACACAATTATTTTGTCATGCATTGTAATAATATTTTTACAGAAAAAAACCTGAACACAGTCATTAATTGGTCAACACATTAAACTTAAGATGACATTTAGTGTGATGAAATGGAAAATAAGACATTCTCAGCCTATTTTCTTACTCTCAGAAAACAATTCCCATAGAGTCTAAGTATTCCTAAATCACTTGGGCAAGACTAATCTTAGCACAGACACATAAAAACTCCTAAATAAAGACCATGATTTTTCTGGAGAGCATATGAACAAGTCTTTTACTAAATCCAGTCCACAAACATTCATGTGTGTGGCTCACATGACTCGTTGTGCTTTCAATCAAGTATGGGTGCAAGTTATGGATGTGCTGGAGCTTGGAGGGTGACTGCTAAACCAGCTTTGGAACTGCAAAAGTACAAAACTAACAGAACCCAAAACTGCATCAGCATTTTCTGACCACAAACAAGAAAAAGATGGAAGATGCATATTTTTTTCCCAAGAAGAGACATCAAAATGTCATTCCTACGATTTAGCACCCCGCATTGTACTTTATAAAATTAAAAATAGCATTTTGATACATATCCAAGGATTCAAAATTGGCTGATCACTTATAACCAAAATTGGAAAGAAATGATGAACTGAGAAGGAGATAAACAAGACTAAAGCTAGACTAAAAGCATTATATATAAACACAGGTGAAGTTCAAGTCTGGTTTCTCCCACCTACAGACTGTAAATCCATCTGTTAACCCAACTTGAAATCTAAATTACCTTTTCTTCGCTCCTTTTTAAATACAGTCAATAATCCTGGGGAGCACCTTTCTCCTTGCTTTTTAGATGCCTGCAGACATTGGCAATTACATTTAAATACGTGCACAATATGCCTACACAGAATTCTTCAGGCTGCACTGGAGGGCTCTCTGAGGAAATTTACATGAAATGTCATTATTTGCTTTATTTTGGTAGAAAGTCTTACAAAATCTCCTGTTGGTCATGACAGATGGTCTATGAACTAAAGAAGATAGAATATAAAGAAAATTAGGTGGGAAAAAAATTAAATTGCAAGTAAGTTTTCCATTAATACGGATACAAAGGATTATTCCTCATCCACAACGACTGAGAATATTTCAAGGGTTTGCATGTGTGTGTTATCCATCTTCATCCCCAGAGTACATAATGGTTGCTTGTGTGTTAGGTTGAACAGCCAAGATGGAAAGCCTGCATGGATTGCAGCATCCACAACTGACTCGGCTCTGTAAGAACAGCCTGGGGAACACATTTGTCAGCTCACCAGGCACACAGAAGAATATAGTGAATGAATCATTGTTATATACTATGGGTTTTCCATTATCAGACTAGGCAGCCTTTTGTACCAAAGAACATGATCTCTAACAGATTTTAACAATACAAATGCCTATCAGACTAAAATGAATACTCATGAAGGAAAATATCATTTGTAACCTTTCCTAGTTATTACAGAAATCTTTGTGTTCCTCTAATCTAAAGGGCCTTACAGACTTTAGGGGCTATAAATCACCTAATTTTTTTTATAACATATGCAGTCAAGTGCATGAAAATTGGTATAATTATATTATTTCTAACCTTAAAAGCAGACAGATGAAGAAATTAAACAGACCGGACTACAGGAAAATGTATTTGACATACCAGAGCTATCAAACTTCTAGATGCCAATATAGATATCTACATTCATTATTAGGTACATAAACAGAAGTGGCCACAATTTTGAAAGTGCTGATTATTCAACATTCACATCAACTCTTACACGAACTTCATGTTCTCAGCAAGTCAAAGTTCATCCCCAAAATAAAAAACCCAAGAAAGCACTAAGTTTTAAAGCCACTATTGACATTCTGTGTCTTTCTCTCCCTGTTCTTTTGTTTTCAAACCTACATTATGCTTCAAAGACAAACATAGCTCATGGAGTTCTTGATAGCATCAAAGCTCTGTAGAGTGCTTTAGCTAGAAAATGTCCTAAACTACTGACAAACTGCATTTTTTTTTAATGGAAAATGCAAACTGGGCCCTGTATTTTGCTAACAAAGCCCTCAAATCAAATGTGTAGTATTATTTGCTATATATATATATATATACCTTGGAGAAAACAAGTGTTGACAGGGAGAAACAGAGCAAGAGAGATAAAGAGAGAAGTATGTCAGAGTCTGGCGTTCCTTGGGTAATATCTAATCCTTTCCACTGAAAGATTTTTTTAATGATTTACACTGAAGTTTGCAGAACAAAGATTGTCTTGTTCCTTTCACAGAATTATACTGAAATGTGCAAACAGGAGTAAGGGAGAAAACTGCATATTTTTGAACTTCTATTTGCAGTGGAGTTCAGTGAAGATTTGACATCTGCTCTGCACTGCTGTACTTTTATAGCTGACCACAACTAACATGGGAAGGCCAAACCAAAGCAAGGTGTCTATTTTTTCCCATAGTAAAACATAGCTCTCACTTTCATCTGTTTCTTCTTACAACTAGACTGTGCAGCAAAAGAAAATTAAATAGGTATTCTTCCTTGGTATTAATAGTTAACTTCTGGTGGTTTCTCTCACAGGTTTTATCTGTTACAATGACGCTTCTCAGGCCATAATCTTTAAGGTGAATTTAAGGTCACACTGTGTGTAGGAAAGGCCTTGTGACCTGAGTAGACACCACCGCCCACCAAAGACCAGATGTGCCCCCTTCGCTGACAAGGGACTTACACAATGAATTCTTTTGAAGGGTAAAAAGATGCTCATAATGGTGTAAAGAGTAATTAACTCTGAATCCTCCTCAGGCAAATGTGTCAGTGCCTCCACCGTATTAACTGCAAAAGCCAGGTAGAGCTGGTGATGTTCTCCGAGGCACATCCTGACAGAATGATCAACTACAGCAAAAGGTCCTTTACGTTTCACAGCAATTCAGTATCTTGTAAAGAAATCAGTATAAGATGCATTATAGCTGTTGATAGTTTAAATTAAAATTGCACAATAAGCCTCTGTTTTTCCTGGACAACCCCAGCTCAAAAATGCCAGATAAACTTTTCCTCCAGAGGTCGTGGACATGACATGGTCCAACTATTATTTCATTTACAAGCAATTAAAATAATGCAAATCTGATAAGCTGACTTCACCTTATATTTGTCTATAGTCCTCTTGCTTACAACGGACATACTGCTTTTACAGATGTTCCATATATTTATATATTCCTGAAAATATGTTCTGTGGCTATAGTTGGGAAATGAAAGAAATGCACGTAGTTCATCATTATTTAATTTATCTGTATTAATTGCAGGATGAGTAGATGTAGTTTGCCCTGCAGCAGATCACTGTACTTTAGAAAAAAATTATTTTACACTTTATACCCTCCTAAAGGCTTTGCTGTACTACATACATGTAGTTATGGCTAAATATTGTAACACCTGATGGCTCTCAGGGCATAAGAACACTTTCTCAAATGCTTTCAATGAGCTTTAAATGTGTCTGAATAAAACGTGTTATAACAAGTACCCTTTGTACATAAAACGGGAGACTACGAAATATTTTAAAGAAGAACTGCACACAAGATTCAGAAAATACAAATACTGTTTACACAGATGTTGTTGAAATAATTTGACGTAAATAATCCACACTGGGAAAATTCATTATGTTTGAAACGAGGACTAAACAATGGGTATTTTTATAAAGGAGCAAGGATAACACCTCTAAACCCAGAATTTGTTAATGCTGAAAGGACTTTTTGTTGAAAAACCATGATGTGCATTTACAGACATCTTGCAGGTCTCTGCTTGTTTGTATTCATGACAATACAGCTGTTCCTCCACACCTCATGCAGGCAGTGCTCCCCACAGATCCAACTTGGCTTTTATTTAAAACACAGAGTGGGAGTGATTCCACCAGCCTCAGCAGAGATAATCTTGGTTGAAATAAAGAACAAAGGAAAGAAAAACCCGTTAGGACTTTAGGTACTGGCCATGCACATACAGTTCAGAACTAGCAAAAATCTTAATGGTTGTCCCTGTTTCCAAGGAAAAAACCCCTATGACTCCTGTAGTTTATTTGATGTTCAGCTTTCAAACACACACAACCTAGCTTCACATCTTTCATAGCATTTTACAGCAGCAACAACTCCATTTTCAACAGGATCCAGCAAAAATGTCTTTCCATCTATTCCCCTGTAGAATAATCACATTCCACACAAATCAGGAACGTCACTGTACTTTCCCTGTTCCAGAAGAGTTCAGTACCACACTAACCTATCACATTTGGTTTACACTTTCAGAAAAAGGCGTCTCAAAAGCACAAAACCATGTAATCCTTCCTCTGAAAAATGGTGGAATTCTGATTAGCAATGAGATTCAAACCTGAGAATTTTTTAGCATCTCTGCTCTTGTCAATTGCTTGGTTCTCTTTTCACTTGCTTAGGAATGTGTTTTTTTAACTGATGATATTTAAAACCCACAATGCAGCCTATTATAATATTCTCTCATATGATGTAACAAGCTATTTGTAAGAATGAACTAACACATGAAAATGCAAGGGGAAAAATAACCAAGCCACAGGCTCATTTATTAATTGCAGCTGGAATGGAGATTGGTAACGTATCCTGTGGAATTACTGGAAGAGATTTCACTTGCTTTATATATTAATAAAAAGAAATGTCTTTTTCTAATTTACAAGGATTGAATTTGCCAAAAGCCATGCAAATGCTCCATTACCTAAGAATGACTTCTCATTGGCAATCGTATTGGCTTTGTCAACCAACAGTTCTATCCTGACCTTATTGGCAAAGTTCTTACAGCAGTTGTTAATATTTTGCTTAGCAGTTAACATGGTGTTTCCTTTCTTAAATGATTTTGAAGCTGATGAGGCAGCTTGTGATATTACACATGTAACAGACCTAAAGAGCTGTCAAAAATTCAGTTTACTGAGTAAGCCTCAGTAAACCTCTTGAATAAGAACTGTAGTGTGGTGCCAGAGCATCTCAGCAAGCACTCTTGGAACAACCCATCTATCCTGGTGCTTATGGACATGGAACAAATATGCATCTCCAACTCCTGTATCCTAGCTCAAAATACACCAGAACAGTTCAGTCTGTAGCAAGGAGCATTTCTTAGGAAATGTTTTATTTGCAAGAAAGCATTTAGCCTCCAAGTTGACAGGTAGATAAACAAACCTCCTATAAACGTTTGGGTATCTTATCTAATAAGGGCATCAAGGAAAGAACGCCTCAGGAACAGGATCTGCAGTAGCTAATGAAGGAATTTCCTATCCACAACAATGCCAGAAACTCTTTAAACCTGGAGACAGCATTGCTGTTATGCTGACATCTATTACTTTTTTACTCTTCTCCAGAGATAAATTTAGGTCCTAATAGTCAGGCAGAGCAGCACGAACTCCTACACTGCTTCGTGCACAGGTATTTACATGAGAGGTAATGACTCTAGTTACTTGCCTGGACATTACACAACATTTTAGTGCACATTTTTTCACATTACACACAAAATCTGACTGCAGAAGATTGGATACAGGTGCTTGGCTGACAGAGCTAACACTTTGTTTTGCTGCCTGTGCCAGATCATCTTCACAGGAATGACATGGAAACCACTCTGGTGTTGGTGACAACACACCACCACAGGCTAAAGACATAGTTCTTTCTCATTTGTGTTGTGAGGCTTCTATGGATGGATAACTGGCAAGTCAGTGCTAAAAAAAGGAAACTGCTCAAGGAAGTGCTTTTCATGTATGTATAAAGTGCACAGGCTGAAAGCCAGAATGTCCAAACAACAGAAAAAACAGAGTTTATTACGCCTATCCAAGAAAAAGAGCACAAAAAGAGAAGCCATGCTGTTCCATAAGAAAGAACTGCATTTTTCCCACACTTGTTGAGACATAGGACCTCAAAAATTCTTGGGGGGTTAACTGTCAGTGGTGTCCATGCAATTCAGGTACCCGAGTGCCACTGCACATCAGAGCCCAACATCCTGACCCCATGGGAAATCGCACATCCTTTGGAAACTGCTTTTCCTTCAAAGTCCACTGAACTTCAGAGTGACTTTGCACCTTGCTGAAGGCAGTTTGGGCCTCTTAGAACCAAAATGCTCTTAGCTTTTCAAGTGTGAGAATTGCCCCGTGATGTTCTTCTGACAAGTACACAACACAGAACCTTTTCTACACAGATGGCAAAAAATATCACACACTTGGTAGTTAATGGGCAACTGAGGGTAAAAAGAAGTCTGTTAGAAATGTCACACAGATGAACCACTACGAGAAATACGGTGTGGGACTTTTTTAGTATGTAATACTGTAAAAAAAAAGAATTTTGCTAATTTCACAATTTTGTTCTAGTCCATTTTATAATTAATAGTTAAATTGATGCTAAATATCAGACATGTTCCAGGTTCCTCATTAAGACAGCTGCAGCACTTGAATGAAATAACGGATGATTAAACATAAGAGAAACTACAAAATAGATTATCTTTACTAATTCTTTTAACATTCTAGAGAACAAATGATATCCAGCATTGTCTTCTGCCTCATCATGAATCAACCATTTCTGTTTTGGAAGATTTTTGAACTTTTCTGTATCTGGAAATCTTGATTAACAATAATCTTTCAAAATAAATTAGATCTGCTCCCTTCTGACGATGTAATGAACTGTTATTAACTAAGTGTGGTAGTCTAAGGACATCAGGAACTGGCTTGGATAAAATGTTGTCTACATTAGGGTAATGCAATAAAAAAAGAAAATTATATATTAATAGAATAATGCCATTCAATATCACAGCATATTATATCCCATACTATATAACTGGGATGGAAAAATGCTAGAATTAAACCCATGCCTATTTAACTACCTGTATGTGGTGGTTTCAGCTCCTGCTCCCAGCAGAAGGAATTTCCTGGGCAGCCTGAAGTAAATATTTCGCAGTTCCAATTCTCAGTTTTAGAGAACTGTTAATTTGCCAAATCTGAAGATATGGACAAAAAGAGCATTGAAATGACTACTTTGTTATACTCCTGAGGACTCGTCCACACATCGCAAAAAATAAAATTGTGCAGCAAAACACTCGCCCGGAGGGACTTAAGGAAAAAATGTGTAAACTAACTGGCGAATTATCGAGCGAATTAGGGCCCTCTGCCCGGGACCTTCTGCCCGGGACCCCCTGCCCGGGACCCTCTGCCCGGGACCCTCTGCCCGGGACCCTCGGCCGCGGCGCCTCGGTCGGGACCCTCCGGCGGGGCCGAAGCGGGGCCGGGGCGGGGCGCCCCCTGGCGGCCCCGCCGGCGCCCGCAGGACAAGCGGAACTTTGCGCGCAGCTCGGCGCAAAATGCGCGCTCAGAGCGGGCGCCTTCCTCTCCGCGACGCCCAATCCGCAGCAGAAATGGCTTACTAAAACAACACCGAGCTCTTTTATACTTGCAAGTCACTAAGCTATAAAGCACCATCTCCTTTCCAAACGCCATCGGGCCTTAAGGCACCTTTTGCACCCGCAAACAAACACTTCATCAGCACAAGTAACTACGGAGCACGTGTACACCATGTCGGTATTACTGTCATATTTAAGACAGTGAGCAGGTGGGATGCCTGCAGATAAGTGAAAACATAATGTTCCTAACACAGAGTTTAGAACACCGACAAAGAGCTGTTTAACTTTCAATCATTTCTTTAAATGACAACAAAGTTTTTCTAATAAATGATCACCTCTCTTCCCTACCTGTGCTGGAGTTTCAGGCCATATTCAGCTGCGAGGGTATTTTAAGCAAAGGTGAAATATATTTAGAATCTGGGTTTTGGACAAATGCCTTATCAGATAGAAATTTCAGCACAAAGAATTGCCTTGCAAACATGCTTGAGATTCCTCTGAAAAGTCTGGTTGGAAAATCTTTATGATCAGTATTTTGAAGACACAATACTTTTGATACACTTAAGTTACCTTCGTTCCTGCAGGATTCCTTTATTTTCCAATAAAAACATTCCTCTCTAACCAATCATCTCCGACTAAGTTCATTACACGAAGAAAAAATATTCAGCAAAACAAATACAACCTCAATTCTCCTTGCAAGAGAAAAGCCTCGGTAAGGAACAGCCTCTCCGGTACGAGCGCGGATCTTACCTCTTCAACTGTCAGAGGCATACAGATCCGGTACTCCTTCATGAGCATATTCCTGCTGCTCAGTGCGGACCAGCGAACTGGGAGAAAAGTGGTGATTTCTGCACAGAGATCACGACGAAAACCAAACACGGGGAAAAATAATCAAGCCTCTTCTTCTCTGTGCGCGCTTGACAATGTGTCCACAAGACAGTAGTGCAACCATCCAGGAAGGCTGACCCAGCAAGAAGAGAAACTACCACAACCGCTTCTTTCTCCCAGTTCTTCCTCCTTCACGCTGCGATCATGGGAATCTCACAGACGCTCGCACGGAGATACACTACAAAGTCTCAAACCCCCACCGCTCTCGCCCCAGCCGAAGACATCCGTCGGAAGTGCACGAAAACGCCGGGCTCTCTCGCGGCTGTGTCAAGACATGCCTGGGGCGGCGAAAAGAACAAACGAGCCGAAAATGTGGCTTTCGCCCCCGCCGGCAGCACGTCGGGCGGCAGGAGAGATGCGATGCTGATTCCCAAGACAAAGGCTTTTTATAACGTTGCCTTCCCCGGCTGCCAAACGCGGCTCCCACCTCCCCGCCGCAACGCGGCTGCGGCCGCCGCGGCTCCCGCTGGGCTGGAGGGGGGGACGGGGGGGCAGCGCGGCGCTCGGTCGGGCGGCCGCGGGTTCCCCGGCGCAGCC